>VDFB02357013.1:0-50511 GCA_007258455.2 Sequoia sempervirens
TAATGAAGCTTAGTATGGAGTACATGAAGTACCAAAAAACCATTAAAAATTGGAACCGCAAGTATATAGAAGCCTTCCTCGCAATGAGACAAAAATTTCTAGGTTTCATAATATTTTTTAAGTGCAAGGGCCTACCTAGACACTAGAAAGATGTGGCACAAAAGACCTCATGTGTTAGTTCATATTGGAGGGTAGGTATAAGCACATATACTCCTATCACTTCCCCATGTTAAATCATCTCTATCACAATATGAAATTAAGCTTCCTGTTCTTTTTATTTTCTTCTCTTGAAATTTTTATTTTGAATGTCCTCCAAGGGAAATCTGAGTTTCCCCTTCATTGGGGCCTCATCTACTACTTGTAGAGGTTTGACCAAGCCAAGATGCTCATTCTTTGTTCCTCCCTATGATCATCAACCTTTCTGTAGTTCCCTCCAAAGTGTTAAAGGACTCCCAACCCAACTCACCCCCATCCCCTCTTCCTTAATGTGGATAAGTGTATTCTCACCCTCCCCTACAACCTAAGGCCATAGTTATGGATATTGCCTAATCCTACCTTGAAAATGAAGTTCTTCTTGTGCCTCCCACTAAACACCATCCAATTTCCACCTTGGTCCCTATTCACCCAACTCCAATAGAACATAAACTTGTCAACAAATGGAACAACTCATCCTCATCCCTTGTTCCTTAATGTGAATAAGCGGATTCTCACCCTCCCTTACAACCCAAGGTTATAGTTATGGATAAGCATAATCCTACCTTGGTGGTGAATATTCTTGTGCCTCTTGCTAAACACCATCCAATTTCAACCTTGGTCCCTATTCACCCAACTCCACTAGAGCATAAACTTGTTGACAAAGGGAAAGCCATTTTAGAGGAGGGTCCCTCTGCTCCAAACCCCACTCCTAGCCCCAAACTTCCTGCTAAGCTCTTTGTGACTAAACATCCTAGGTATAAGCCTAAGAAGGATCACCTTGCCTCTTAGCCCAAGACCCCTATATTGGAAGAACCTAACACTCCATCTAGTCAACCTAATGTGCAATAAGATGAGGGGTATCCCAATTGGAGCAACCTAAGGGATCATGTGGAGAAACTCTAAGAAAGCGTCAACCTCCATAATGATGTGATGAAATAGTTCTTTGCCCAACACCATACCATCCAACAATGAATGTAGGATATTGAGATGAAATTGTTTAAACAGGTGAAAGATTAGTAGGAAACAAAAATTGATGAAGTCATATGACAAGAAGTGGAGAAGTTTTTTGCACCTTTCAACAAGGAAAACCTAGAGGATAATTTTCATAGCATGTAGAAGAATCAAGAGGAGATGAAGGAGAACCTATCATAGTTGGTGGCCTTTAACAAGGAAATGATAAAAAAAATCTACTACCAACCTTTATGTTTTACATAGTGAGCTTTAGAAAAGGTAGAGGGTGAATAAACAAAAAAGTTTGGGTATAAGAACTAGGGCCAAGACCACAAGCCAAAAAGGTGAAACCATTGCTTTCAATAACGATCCCCTAGAGGTTACCTTTGTAACTTAGGTCAATTTATTGACCAAGGAGTGGAAGGCTGCTAGTGGACTTCAGAAGTTGGTTGATAACAATTAATTTTTGTGTTTTCTTGTTCCATTTTACTACTATCTTGTTCTTGGTCCTCTCTTTTTTCATAGTTTCTACTATTTTGGTATTTTTGTACAATCCCATACTGAAACTCTTTTCATTTACTGAATGACTCTTGTTTAGTAAAAGAGTATGAACTCTTTCAAAATATTGCTTTTACCAATATCAAAAACAATTCCTTACCTAATATTATAATTTTGCCACTAAAAATTAAATGAAATGTGAAAACTAAGGAAGACTTTTTTTTTTTTTTTTTATCAAGAGGAATCAAGAGTTTAGCCTAGTGACTTGAAACTGAATTCTTTACAAAGCGAGCCCTCTTGTGACCTCTCGAGTGATGTGCAACAAACCCTCATCCACATTGCAAACAAATACAAAATTGAACCCACAACTCGAACTACCTAAAATGATTGTTGAAACCGAATGAACTAACTCTAAGGATCAAAAATTAAAGAAGACTTATCACAACTAAGAGCCTAGAAAAAAAAGGACTCAAAAAGACAATTTGGATGAAATTAGAAAAATATCTTTAAGAGTCAAAACATATTATAACATTAAAAGTTTGGACGTCTACTCATCAACATCAAATATTATATCTTACATTTTTACATTTTTTTGGGGTGCTTACATAGGCCACTAATGAGGAGCATGAGGTGGCTTGAACGTAAACCACCATCTCTAAACTGTTAGAGATTTACCGTTATACCGAGGCCAAAAGCCCTTTAGATAATTTGCTTATTATTAAGATACTTGAATATAACACAATTCAAATTTAATATATAGGCGTTCGATTGAGCGTATTTTGATTGTTCATTAAACTACGTGCTCGATATACAATGGGTGATTCATATTAACAATAAAAGAGGCTCCTTCGACTAACTTCTTTGGTATTTTTTACAATAATTTTTAAACACGTTGTTTGTCCACCGGTGTTTGTCAACCGGTGTTTGTCAACCGGTGTTTGTCAACCGTTGTTTGTTGCTTCATTGGCCCGGCTGGGCTTAAGTGTCACACACTAAGCTCTAACTGTCAATGTCCTTTGACCTTTTCCGTTTTCCGTTGAGGTCAGGCACTGGCTATGCTATGGTCATCTGATGGCTGATGGGTAGTTTTACGAATTTTTCAGGAAGTACTGTAACTTGGCAGCCAATTCCTCGCTTGTTTAATTCTTCGATTACAGTGGAATTATTAAACACTGTAATATTTCCATTACAGTGGAATTATTAAACATTTTAATTATATTATTAATTATTATTTTTAATTGACACTGGGTTATTATTCTTTATAGGTATATGTTACGATTTTTTTTTTTTGAAATTAATTAAAATATACATTTAAATTTAAAAATTTTATAATATGAAGTAGTATTATAAATTTCGTGATATTTAATTTTTATTTATTTTTATAATAATTATTTTTTAATGATATTTTATTGTTTCCATAGAAAATCAATTCTTTCTTATCAATTTTTAAATTTTTTAGAATTATATTAATATTTTATTCGAATCAATTAAATTAGTTATCATTCTTGTTTAATCATTTTTATTAGTTAGCTTTATATATTGTAGACAATTTTTTTGTTCTTATTTTAGTTGTAATGTTTATTATTAATAAATTTTAGTAAAGTATTTGATAGGTAATTTTTATGATTAATAGATTTTTGTGTTGATAATTGATTCCTTTTAAGTTAGGTTAATTTTTATGTTTAATTTATATGTAATAATCTATTTTTGTTTGGTTATAATTATGTTTATAATTTATTTCATTATTAATTACTAAGTGATGTGTGTTGGCAAGTATGATTTCTTATATGTTTTCATTTATTGATTGATTGATTAGTATGTGTGCTTATATGATAATTTCTTGACACCATTCTGGTAGTTTTAGGGTGTCACATAAATGGTATATGTTAGTTTTAGTTTATATGTTGAAATTAGATATTTAATTATATATATTTTAGTATGTGGTTATTTAACTAACTTATATATAACAAAAAAAAAATCTTGTTAATTAACATGTGGATCTTCTCAATGCCATTAATTTCATTTCAAAAATAAATTGTCACTTGTAATTCCTAAATAAATTCCTAAAATTCATTTAATTGTGTAAAAAATAATATTAGGATCACATTATAAATGGTAGATTGAATAAGTTGAGTACCCTCACCCTCCATTTTTTCCTCTATAATATTTACATATACACACCAAAGAAACCAAACATACACATAAATTATGCACCAAATCAATGTGATATGATCATTATCATCAATTCCATTACACAATAACATGGATCTATATTTGGAGGCAATACATATAAAGCTTTTACTATGTGATTTATAGTTTTTAACTTGCTTTTACTATGTGATTTATAGTTTTTAACTTTCTTTTTACATAATTTTTTTATGTATAGTAAATAATGTGTTCTTGAATTTTAATAGTAAATAATTTGTTCTTGGATATATATAAACTAAATAAATTAATTTATGTTTTCATTTTCATTTATCAAAATGAAAAAGATCAATCTAGTGGTGGAATTTAATTAATTAAAATGGTTGAGAATAAAACTAAATTATTTGACGAGATCCATTCTATTATATATAGATTACAATATAGATTACAACATGCAAAATTTGATTTGATGCTCAACAAGTAATCCTCTTTCCACCTATTATACCTCATTTATGTTTCATATGTCATTTAAAATATTTTTTAATCCTAAAATCTATTTTTGATGCTTCAATATTTTAGTGACCAATAACTTACAATTTTTTAGTGTAAAACCATATTTTCATAATATATCTCTAAAACTCCTTCCTAAAATAATCTCTTTATACCCCTTCTCAATAATTGTCTAATATTTTATCAACGGATTGTTTTATAATATTTTAGTGTGAAGCTATATTTTTATTATACATTTCTAAAAGCCTTTCCTAAAATAATCTTTTAGACCCCCTTTCAAAAATAAATTTACTTATTTGTGAACTATTTCATTTGCTAAATACATGAAAATATATATAAATAGGTAAAATGAAAAAGCTTTTTTATAGCTAGGTTGTTGTCATGAGGCAACTCCCTTTTAGTAAATATATAAAATTAAATAAATAATACCTTACAGGGTTTGAGTATTGGAGTCAAAACTTCCAAGTGAATTGATTTTTTAAGGCCTAAAAATATTCCTGATCTCAAAATATCCAAAGCTACAAATTTTTAATCTCCTTCCTCAATTTCATTATAGTTGTAACTACCTCTTGTGAAACTATGGATGATGTATGAAATTCCTTCAATTAGTTCTATTAGCTTTCTTTTCTAGTCTTATGTTAGTAGTGGTGTGTTCATTGTTAGTGTAGAATATTCTATGGCATATTCTCTTATGATATATTTCTTAGGTGTACTTTTTAGCCTTACTCTTTTATTGAGTTGCATGCCACTTTTCAAGGAGTGATTGCACTCGTTTGCATTATATATGTACATCTTCTCATGAGTTTATTTATTTTAGAATGTTATGGATTATTCATCTTTTTATGCTATATTCTTTATTGCAACATTTTGTGCTTTCTAAATAACTTATAGGACATGCAATTTCTTGTCTGTCATTCTCCAAATTTTATTGACAATCAATCTAGTCTATCATGGTAAAATTTGCATTCCTTTCCAAGTGTTTCCAAAACTTGTTAAATAGACTCATTTATTTTTGAAAAGGGGTCTAAAAAATTCTTTTAGGAAAGGTTTTTAGAAATGTATAATAAAATATAGCTTTCACACTAAATATTATAAAACAATTGGTTGATAAAATATTAGAACAATTATTGGGAAGGGCTATAAAAAGATTCTTTTAGGAAGGAGTTTTAGAGATATATTATGAAAATATGGTTTTACACTCAAAAAATATAAGTTATTGGTCACTAAAATATTGAAGCATCAAAAATAGATTTTAGGATTAAAAAATATTTTAAACAACATATGATTATTTATTTATAGAACAAGGGGAAACATAAATTAGGTTAATATAATGGGTGGAAAGAGGATTACTTTTTTGAGCTTCAAATCAAATTTTACATGTTGTGATCTATATATAATAGAATGGACCCGGTCAAATAATTTAGTTTTATTCTCAACCGTTATAATTAAACAAATTCCCACCACTAGATTTAATAGAATGGACCCGGTCAAATAATTTAGTTTCATTCTCAACCGTTTTAATTAATCAAATTCCCACCACTAGATTGATCTTTTTCATTTTGATAAATGAAGATGAAAACATAAATTAATTTTTTTAATTTATATATATCCAAGAACAAATTATTTACTATTAAAATTCAAGAACACATTATTTAGTATACATACAAAATTTATACAAAAAGAAAGTTAAAAACCATAAATGACATAGTAAAAGCTCTATATGTATTGCCTCCAAATATAGATCTATGTTATTATGTAATGGAATTGATGATACTGATCATATCACATTGCTTTGGTGCATAATTTATGTGTATGTTTGGTTTCTTTGGTGTGTATATATATATATATAAATATTATAGAAGAAAAAATGGAGGGTGAGGGTACTCAACTTATTCAATCTACCATTTATAATGTGATCTTAATATTATTTTTTACACAATTAAATAAATTTTAGGAATTACAAGTGACAATTTGTTTTTGAAATGAAATTAATGGCATTGAGAAGATCCACATGTTAATTAATGAGAATTTTTTTGTTAAATATAAGTTAGTTAAATAACCGCATACTAAAATATATATAATTAAATATCCAATTCCAACATATAAACTAAAACTAGAATATAAAACTCGAGTTTTCAAATACTAACATAACCACTTATGTGACACCCTAAAACTACCACAAAGGTGTCAAGAAATTATCATATAAGCACACAAGCTAATCGATAAATTGAATCCTCAAATCAACCAATAAATGAAAACATATATGAAGTCATACTTACCAACACACATCACTTAGTAATTAATAATTACATAAATTATAAACGTAATCATAACCAAACATAAATAGATTATCACATATTATTAAACATAAAAATTAACCTAACTTAAAATAATCAACTATCAACACAAAAATCTATTAATCATAAAAATTACCTATCAAATAATTTATTAAAATTTATTAATAATGAACATTACAACTAAAATAAGATCAAAGAATTTGTCTACAATATATAAAGCTAACTAATAAAAACTATTAAACAAGAATAATAACTAATTTAATTGATTTGAATACAATATTAATATTGATTCTAAAAATTCTAAAAATTGATAAGAATGAATCAATTTTCTATTGAAAAAATAAAATATCATTTAAAAATAATTATTATAAAAATAAATAAACATTAAATATCACGAAATTTATAATATTATTTCATATTATAAAAATTTAAAATTTAAATGTATATTTTAATTGATTTGAAAAAAAATTAACATTGATAACAAAAATTTTAAAAACTGATATGAGTGAATCAATTTTATCATAACATATACCTAAAAAGCTTAAGAATAATAAACCAGTATCATTTAAAAATAATAATTAATAATACAACTAATAATTCCACTATAACTGAAATTTAAAATTTATTGAATGAAACAAATAAGGACCTCTCAAAGTGAGTTTGCTGCAGAGTAAGTACTTCTTTCAAAATTTGCTGCCAAGTTACAGTACTTCTCACAAAATTTGTAAAACTATGCATCAGCCATCGCATGACCATAGCATAGCCAGTGCCAGACCCCAACGGAAAACGGAAAAAGGTAAAAGGACATTGACCGGTCAGAGCTTAGTGTGTGACACTTGCCGCCATCCAAGGCCGTTTGTCAACCGTTGTTTGTTTATCTAGGAACGTACATACAAGTAGCATGTGACACCTATTTTGTTTAAGTGGAAATTTCAATTGCCAGCAAAAATGGCACTCGCATCGACTTGGGCATGGACAATCTTAACGTTGGTGTTGTTAGGCGTGGGCAACTGCAACTGCAGCAAGATTTGCATTGTTGGAAGTGGCATTGGTGGAGCTTCCGCCGCCCATTTTCTGAGGAAATATTCCCAAGAGCACATGGAAATTCACGTGTTTGAAAGGAACTCAGCGGTAGGAGGACGAATGACCATGGTGGAATTGGGAGGCGACAAGTTTGAAGCGGGCGGTTCAATCTTTCATACCAAGAATTTGCACACTGTGCAATTCACTCAGCTTCTCGGCCTCCAACGCAAGAGCAGCAGCGATGACGCTGATTTTGGGATATGGGACGGCCAAAAGTTCGTCTTTAAGACCTTTCCATCATCAGGGAAGGTTGCCTCCTTCCTCAACAGCTTGCACCTCATTTGGCGATACCGAACCAGCCTCTTCAAAATGAAAAAATATACCTCTGTAAGCTATGTTTTCTTCTCTCTAAGACAACTATTTGCATTCAACAATTTAACAACGGGTCAAAGCGGGTACAAATTTGATAAAGTACCTCTTTATAAGTGGAGTTTTCACATTTATAAAGAGTAACGGTTTAAAAAGATCCCCATCTCTCATGATTAAGAATGGTCTGCCTAGTATCCTATAAACATTGGGATGCTCAAAGGGTGTTAAGTGGACCATTCATAGTCATGGAATCACCTAGATGTTCAATGTGTCCTTAATGGACCATTCATGGTCATGAGAGATGGATTCTTGTGAACGACTATTCGTGAAATTATAACCATGAAGATTGAATTGAAACTATACAGTTGAATCCCAAGAAATCATCACATAAACTAGCATTTGTCAAACTAATTGGAAGCAAAATCCTCATCTTAGAGCCTTTAGTTTAGGGAGCCTTCAAAATAACTATCATTTGTGTGTTTTTTATTTTTAGATGATTCAAAATGAAAAGTCTTCTCCATATAAGATGTAAAATGAGGCCTAGAAATTCTATTTGAAAGAAAAAAGTATCAGATCTCAATTTGCATGGTTCTCTAGTTAGATTGATCCATACACTGCTCTAGATATTCCAAAATGGTTCACCAATTATGGATGACTAATACTAGCTGCTCAAACATCCTTCAAATCAATGCAAAACAAAAAACACAGTACCAAGACCAAAGCAATAAGAAGCATAGAAATAGAAGCAAAATTCTTGATGATAATAGTGACACAAGATTTGGTCTAGAAAAACACAAAAAGGGGAAAAACTCTAGCTGGATGAGTAAATACTCTCTAGGATCCACTATAACCAATCAAATGCAATCAATATGATTGAATGATGGTCTAAATCTGACCTTTACAACTCTTCAACGATTGACAAGAGCAATTCCATCCATCCATAAACTACTCTACCTCAAGCCTTATTCCAATACTAGTTGAAACTACATAATTTCTCTCTCAATGAAGGTAAACAAGAGTGCCAATCCCCAAAATGGACTGCCAAACTCCCTAAGTAAATGCTTCAACTTCCCAACTAATGAAAATAAAAAACTTTGACCTCTATTTTAGAGGTTTCCCCCCCTGAAATGGCTTATTGTTCTCAAATATAATCAAGTATTTGTAGCATATTTCCTCTATTGTGCAAGTTGTTTGATTACATCTTTGTTGTCTCTCTTCTCCCTAGGAACTTGTTTAAACATCAGAGAATTCAAATCTTCATCAAATGCTATGAAGAAAGAGTAGCTAGTACCTTTCATGGGTTGTTTTACTTTGGCTAGTGCCTTTTCTTAGGCTGTCTTAGAGAATTTTCCAAGCTCCTCTTGGCCATGGAAATATCCCAAACCTACATATTAAGGCCTTTCCTCAATCTCTATGGGACATGTTAAGCCTTAGCCATTTTTTCCAAGAGTCTTTCCGTCAATACCCATCTTTTGTATCAACTTAGAGTAAACTTCTTTAGCGTGATTTTCAAAGCTACTAAACGATTCACCTATATTGGAAGAAAGAATGTATGGTGTGCATACGTCAGTCACAGTTTGCACATCTTTGGTAGAGGTTGGTTTCCTCCTCACTTTTTCATCATCTTCTTGGACCTTTGCCAATCATTATTCTCTCATGTACAAATCTTGTTGCAACCTCTTAGTGACTCCCATGAGGAATTCTCCAATGGCTTACCAATCTATCTTGCAACTCTTGATTATCTTCTCCCAAGTGCTGCAACTTCTTTCTCAATTCTTTGCTTTCCCTTAGAATTTTCTGGTTAGTTTCTTAGAGCCCTTGAAGCCATGCTTCCTTTAGATATTTTCCCATGGTTCATCCAAGGCACCAAGAACCAATAGTTCCTTTTTAATTAAAATATAGAGCAAGTGCACACACTGATGTGTTAAGTTGTTAACAAACTGTATAGGCAAGAAAAAACCTTCTTTGATAACAATCTGATTTGTAAACAACATGGATATTCAATTGCTTAAATCATGAACAAAAATATCACCTTCAACACCTTGTTTTTGACAAGTTCTTTGCTTAATTGAATGACATTAAAGGCTGCAAATTATGATGCTCCTACAGCTCTAAGATTGATTTCTAAAATCATACATGCATTAGAAAAGATAGTACATGCTCATATTATGCATATCAACTTCTTGTTTAGTTGCTTGCAAGAAATAATCATAAGCAAGTAAATGAGAACATCACATGGAAAAGATAACACAAAACAATACCTTAGAGAAACTCAATATCGGAGAAAACTCCAACGACATCCACTATCAATCAACTAGACAAGCTTGCTTCCTTTATGATGGCTACTAAGAACACCAATCTAGCATCCTTTTACTTGCACCTAGTCTAGTGAACTCTAATGGCTACATGCAATTATATAATCTAAAGGAACATGGCAACGGGTATCTACCTTCAATTGCCCAAACCCCTAAGACTAAGATCAATAAAATTGGAATGCAACTCTTAAATTAACTTAAATCTCTCCTATCACCAAGGTGTCTACTTCACCAAGTGTGTCCAATATCATTAACCAATGGGTCTATTAGTGCCCCAAGATGAGCACAAGAGTGGAGAAGAGTATCTCAATTTCCCATCATATTAAGAGACAAAAGAACTATTCAACTCCCTAGAAGAGTCTAATTTTTGCTATTTTTTCCTATACCATACAAATTCGTCCTCAATTTAAACTTCCTTGTGTACCTTGCTTGACCAGTGATGATTTTGTCTGTATTTGCAATTGTAATTGATACAATGTATTCCAACTTGCATTAGCCATAACTTTCACATGTGAACCTGAAATGAGGTGCCACTTTTATGAAGGTGCATAATTTGTTTAAGGGAGTCCAAATATGTAACCATATTTAGCTTTGGATATCTCTTTCATGTTGTTTTTGTCTCTGCAACAAAATCACATCTTCATCTTGTCAATAGGGCAACTAAAATTGAGAGTTTGTCTATTTGTTTTTGGATTTACAACATTGTTTGATTGGAAAAAGGGATCTAGATCCTAAATCACACTTCTTCCAATATGGAACATTGGGGAAAGGATTAGAAATGATTTCAATACCCACTTGGCTACAAACCTCAATGGAAGAGCCAAAATGGTGGATCGGGGTTCTAATCCTTTGGTGGGGGATGATGTTGATATGATTAATTGATTATTAATTGACTAAATCCTATGATGCAATGATGTTCCTAGGTTATTTATGAAAATGCAGCAAACTGTTGAGATTTCTAGAAAACACATAATAGATAGACAAAAACATATTTCAGAAAATAAAAAGGTAGACATAGAAGAACCTGGCATATAAATTTGGGCCTGAAACAATTGGACAGGGGTGTTGGGCGCCCTAGACTAGCTAACAGCTACTCAAGATTTGATTTCACACTCATGTTGCTCCTAATCTGCAAGTTCTTTTGTTTCGGGATCACTGTCGAAACTTCGTCTGTCGCTAATAAAATCCACTTTCCTTGATTTGACAACTTGTAGGGATTGAATGCATGAATGAGCAATTAGTCTTCAATCTTCCTCCAATTTTCTTTAGACCTATAACTTGCACACATGAAAGAGGGGGAAGGGTTGTGTCATATAGGGGCTTTCCTAAGTCAAACCCCATTTTGATATTTCTACCTCCACAATGACTATTATGATGTAAAAAGAGAGCTTACCCTTGGGGTAGAGGCTAAATGATAAACAAGTGATAAATTGACAATTTGCTGCAACTTACCACTCATATCTGCATTCCTTGATGGACTGAAGTCATGTACTTATCACCTTCAAGGAGAAATTGATACTTGATTTGAAGTCCTGCAAGTTTTAGTATTCACAAAACAAATAAACATGAAACATGATTAAACTCACATAATAACATGATGCATGGATAACATGATTCTTGGTTGAAATAAATTTTGCAATAATTTTGCTAATTTTGCTCTTGACTGCTCTTAGGATTTTCAATTATGATCTCAATTTCTTTCCCAAACATGCTAGGATTAAAATGGTGAAAATGATTTGTATTTATATTCAATTCTTCTAATTTTTTGAAAATCAAATAGCAATACCCGACAAATGATTTTAGATTTTCAAATATTAAAATGTTGACACTAACATATTTAAATTTTAGCCAAAAAAGGTTGGACAAGGGCATTGGGAACCCTAGTCTAGACCCATCGAGGCCTTAAGCATCGATATGAAATAATAAATGCTTATTTTCAATCCCATCTTTTAATTTTCCGAAGATATTTAAAAAATGAGCAAATTAAATGCATAATTAGGTCCAAGCTATAGGGGGGAGCTAAACCTATTGTGAAATTGTCAAGGATGACAATTTTTTACTCTATAAACACTAACCCTTTGATGTGCATCACTGCCCATCCTAACCTAAGCCAAGATCATTGACCATCTACTGTGCATGGACCATGCTTTGACATTCAAGCAGAACTATACATTACTTGCCATGCTAGTAATGTCATGGGATAATAAATGCCTAAATATATGAATAAAATGAATGACATATATCCCTGGGGCCTAGGTATATATTTGTGACTTTGAAGAAGAGTTACAATATTCTTGCATTTTTGTAGTTTTTCATGACTAATTATGTAGTTGTCCTTTATCACCACTATGGTTAGTTTGGACACGACTTTAAATTTCTTTCCATTATGTTTTTGTGACACTGTTTCTAGGATTTATGAGAAAATCCTTGAAGGAACTTCCATGATGCCTATTGTCATTTCATGCCCCCCTTCATTGCCCATCGATTATAACCAATTTGAGGGACTTTAAATGGGCCATCTTGCTTAAAATTGTGCCTCTGGTGATTGTCTTAATTCCCTCCTTTCATGTCTTAGTCAAATACCCAAGTGGAAAAACCAAAAATTGTCTAAGTGTTGAGTTTTTTAGATTTTGGAGTTTCAGGGTTATCCATGCCTACATACCTTCCCTTCCAATCCCAACTCCCCACTCTAATCCTTTCAAAATTGGCTAAGTGTTGTTTTGTTAGAGTTTCGGAGTTTTGGGGGTATTCATCCTTGCATGCCCTTCCCTCCAATCTTGACTCCTTGATCTAATCCTTTCAAAATTGGCTAAGTGTTGTTTGTCAGCTTGTCAGAGTTTCAGGGGTATCCATCCTTGCATGCCCTTCTTATCGATCATGAAACCCTGCTTAGAAACCTTGTGAAAATGGTTAACTGTTAAGATTGACGACTTTTCAAACTATTGGGGTTTCCCTTACATTTGTGCCTCCTTTAAGCATTCTTGATCCCCAACGTCCGAAGGGTGAAATGTTTCCTAAGTGTTGTCTTGTTAGAGTTTTGGAGTTTCACATTCCTCGATACCATTCCTTTGGCATTCCCAATCCCCAAATCCTGAAAGTCTTCTAAAAGCCTTAGTCCTTTGCATTCGTTAAACTTTCAAACTTCTTCATCCATCCATCCTCAACAAACTTGTCATCCTGGTCGTCCCTTCTCCAACACCTCGACCCTTAGCATGCGGTATGAGTTCTTCTTATCCCCAACAGTTCGTAAATCCGCCGATTGCTCTATGTATCCTATTGGAGTTGGACTTTCGATCATTCCCCATTCCGATACCTCTTTCCATGCACCCTTGATGGTCCAAAAATCCATCAAATTCTTTTGAATTCCGCCCAAGTATTTATTAGTTTTAGTGTTTTAGGCTTTCTCTTACCTTCCTACCATCCCTTCCTTCCTTGATTCCCCAAAAGTTGCTTTTTATCTTTCGGATTTTTGGACTTCATACATCCATTTGTTTTAGACTTGTCATCTCAATCATTCCTTCCCTGAAATTCCAACTCCTCAAAATTTACCTTAGTCCACTCCAAATCTCTTTCCCCCCATCCCATGGCAGGTTGTTCGATGGAGGCCTAATGATCGATGGATAAGTGTTTTGTTGGAATAGTGAAGGTGGAAATGCCCACTTCCTAGGCTCGATAGGTATGCAAATGAAAGGGATCATGATGGCTCAATAGTTCGACAAAACATGAGCATTAAAGGTTTATGTTGGGACATAAGAGGATTTCATGCTTTTCTCCTAAGTTCAATGGTCCAATGGGTAAGTGATGGCTCGATACTTCGATGACCTACATTGTCTTTGTTGAAGGTTTGCAGATTTTAATGCCATGGCCAAGATGCGAGAGTAGGAGCTCACGATAAGAATATTGGCACTTGCATATTGTTTAAGGGCAATTTCAAAGGGTTTGAGCACCAAACATGGTGGTGCTAAGTGCATTAAATCATCCACCTACCTGCATCTACTCACCTACCAACTTGCCCCTCCTTTTCTAAGCATAATTAATGTCAGAGGTGACGCTACTCGAAGACAGATGGCCTCCCATACTCCTTGGGAACACAAAACACACGATTCATGGTGGATTTAGGTTTAAAATATGATAAATCTTTGACAAAGAAGACATGTCCACTACTTGTAGTGGCAGAAGATTGCTAGTTTCCAGGGTCCTCATGCAAGTTTGCACATTTTCCTTTTTCTAGGCAACTTGTAGAATGGTATATAAAGATTCATTTTCATTTTACATGGAGTTCCTCTTTAGTTCCTCTCCAAAGACTTGCATCCTATGCAATTATATGCGATTGTAAACAGGCTCAATACCTCTAAATCAATAAAATTACCTTGTTTTCACCTCCTCTCACTTTCTGTATGTTGTGTAATTTCTTCTTACCTTCATATGTGAATGAATTTACTGTTTTTTTGGATATGTATGCTATGTAATAATGATTTGCAGGAACTATCTATGAATATCCTCTTCCCTCCTAGAATTTTGAATCCCTTACCTCCACATTCATTTGTGAGAGCTGCTAAATGTGATTTGTGCGAGTTTAGGAAATTTTCTTGGTTTTCTTTGTTGTTATGGGCAAGGAGGAAACTCACTTCAATCTTGGTGCATCACCTCTTTTCCCTTTCTACATTCTTCTCTCCCTTTTCCTTGGCAAATCGGTAGTATGGGATTAGTTCGTAGGTTTAATCTATGTTGAGTTGGGTCAACATATGCATCTAGATTTAGCAAAGGAACCAACCTTCTCTGGAGGTTTGATCTCATCAGTAAGGTCCCAATTCCTTGAGATCATTCCCATTGTGTCACTGGCTTGTCAAACAATAGGTTCAACAAAGGGTGCAAATCTAAGTGACAACACCACCCATTGGGTTGTGCTCTTCTGGAGCACTTAGATTAGAAGATGATGCAAAGAACAATCTACAGATCTACAAATCCAATGTTATATACCTAGCATTCAAGTTAGAAGACTCGTTGTTATGTCTCAATAGTTAATATTATGGGCTTAAAATATCATAAGTC
Organism: Sequoia sempervirens; assembly: GCA_007258455.2. Classification (NCBI taxonomy): domain Eukaryota; kingdom Viridiplantae; phylum Streptophyta; class Pinopsida; order Cupressales; family Cupressaceae; genus Sequoia; species Sequoia sempervirens. The sequence continues at coordinate 15,356 of VDFB02357013.1, forward strand.
AAAATGTAATGTGTTATTGTGAATCATCTTGTTATGGCATCATTCAGCTATTGCAACTGGAGGCTGACCGCATCAAAGGGTTTTGGATATCATGTTTTGCACTTCTGTTCTCTGTTAATCATTGAGCTAATGTATTTGGTCTTTTGATAGTTCACTATCTTTAATTATTCCCGAATGTATGTGCTTGTTGGTTTTGCAAGATATTCACAAATCTTGAATGAAGTATATATTGCTTCTTGCATGAGCACACTGCTTCAATGGCTTCACTCAGTACACCACATTGTATCATAAATGTCTTTATGAAGTTTAGTTGTAATGTCCCCGTCTCAAGCCTGACTTTTTCAGTGACCGTTGGCCTATTCCGGAGACCTGTAGGCTAGTCGGAAGGTAAAATTAGGGTTTCCTATTTTGAAGGATGTTCTAGCTCGGAGTTGATTGTTTCAATTGCGGATTCTTTCTGGGTTTTCAGAGAGCTTCGCAGTGGTATGTTCGTCTTGGCATTCTGAGCATCTTCAGGAATTTACTATTTTTAGTAAATTCTATTTCTGGCAGTTTTACAGTTGGGTTCAGCGTGGTTGACTTCCTACTCCAGTTTGGTCAGTTGACTTGCTCATTAATGGCTTCAGGGCACATTTGGAGAGATAAGTGAGTTATTTAATTAAAAAAGTCACGTTTAATGTTATATTTTAACATTGACCCCTTGGCCTAGTCTATTGACTTTATGTTGTTTTGAAAAGTGGTCTTCTTGAGGGTGGTGCCTTCATTGAAGATTATTTTATATTTTACCCAAAGTCAAATCAAGATATAAGGTGGACGCATTTATTAAAGTATTGAATTTATTTAAAAAGTGAATATTGAACTTGAAGGAAAAGGACGCCATCTTTGAGGAGATTAGGGTTTTTGACTTTGAGAGGAGTTTAGGGTTTCGTGAAGTCAACCATAAATTATAAAAGGAAGACTTGGATCATCATTGTGGGCATCTTTGGTCTACAGTATTGTTATGCTGCCGGTTTGGCTCTGGAACTGCTTTGGGGAATGAAGGCCTCCTAGCTCGGGCATTGCTTCTTGCTTGCAACACAACAACTAGTGATGATATAGCTTAATTTGTGAGTTGCATTTAGTTTGTGCATTGTATTCAGCTTATGCATTGTTAGATCTGTTTAGCATATTAGTGGTTTTCAGCTTATTGCATTGTTTGATACAGCAGATTCATGTTTTTAATCATAAGTCAAAAAACAACAAAAAAATTGTTCTGGGTATTAGCCCATTATCATTGCTAGATCTAGGCGTCCTCTTCCTCTAAATTGCAGAATTTTTAGAGACTACTATGATTTATTAGAACAGATCGCCCCTCTTCTAGAAGTCGTACCATCTGCTTGCATTGGGTTCCATGCATAATTAATTCATGGCTTTTAGATCTGCTTTCTGAGTTCTATCTTAGGCACCTTCTCTGTTAGGGCATGTTACATTTTGTTTCAAGTTAATTGGATGAGATTAGAGGGAGATATGAGCATATGAATGAATTCCATAGACTGCTGGTTTTTAATTCAAAAGTGCAGATTTGGCAGAAAGAACATAAATTGTATTTTGATCATTGAGAAGTTTATTGGTTTGGCATTTCTAACCAAGCTAAGAAGAGTTCTAAGCTTTCATATTTCCATGCTCATGGCAGGCGAATGATTATTATTTTGTAAACTGGCAGTAGTACTGGCAGTCATTTCCAATCTTGTTCAAATCTGATTTGTAATGCTATCTTTCATTATGAAGTTGTTTTGTAATAGATACATCTCTGCCCTATGGTAGCTACTTTCCCACTCCGGGTTAGCAAGCACATTCTGGGTGTTGAGTACTTTTAGCTTTTCAGTATTTCTTTCAAGCATTGTACTTTGTAACACTCCGCCATATGGTCGCCCCTCACTCCATTCTGGATTGGGTAGCACATACTTGGTGTCAAGTTCCCTTTCAGCACTTAGAGTAGAAGATCCTCTAACCATATGCTCGCCATCATCGGCGCCATTCTTGGTTAGAGTTCCTGCATAAGCAATTTGATTTAGATCCTCTGACCAATGCTCACACCTTGCCCACATCAGGATCCTGGTGTACATTCTGGTTAGAGTTGCTTCAGCACGTTTTGGTTTATCTTCTAACCTTAACGGGTGCATTGATTGTAATTTGAATTTGAAAAATGAAGAAATTTGGCTCGGAATATTTCAGTGGTATCAGAGCCAAGATCTTGCCATCCTGTGAACAATTTGTCTGAGTGACAGAGAAAAGAGGTACATTGCAAGGGAAGACAAGAAGGTTGGAAAACAGTTCCAGCCCTATCAGGCTCCAAAAGGTCAGACAGCTTCAGAAGTCTTGAAGGCTCATTGGGAGTCTTCTCAGGAAACAGACATGGCAGAGGGTGAGAGATCAGTTGGGGGTAACGAGAGGCTTACCAACAACAGAGATGACAGTGGGAAAGGGAGAGAAAGATCATTGAGTCCCGAAAAGAGATTCAAAAGAAAGATGGATGCCTTGATGGACATGGTATCGCTCATGATGGGAAAAGTGGGACAGAACACCATTCCACAGAACAACACTGGGCATAGAGGAGAGCACAGTGCTTCCAACCAGCATGATGGACATGTTGCTCAGCATACTTCAAACAACACTTATGTCTCAGCCACCACCTTCGTGGCACCTGTTAACACTCAGCCAGATCCTGAAGAGAATGGTTCATTCATGGAGCAGTTGAGACTTGGTCGTGCAGAGTATGATTCTTTACCTGTCGACATCAAGATGGATATGTCCTACAATGACTTCATGGATCATAAAAGGAAAAATAAAGGACAGGGTAGACATTATGATCAAAGAAGACCATCAACTCAAGGAGACTTGTATCAAGTTGTTAACAAGGTTATACTTCCACACTTTGACGGGAGTGATAATAGTTCAGCCCGAGCTTGGATACAAAAGCTGGATAACTATCTAGCTCTCAGACCCATGGTAGAAGAAGAGGCGATCAAGTTTGCTACGCTACACCTTGATGGGGTGGCGCACGAGTGGTGGTACCATGGCCTAGTTACTTTGGGTCATGGGTCTATCACAACTTATGATGAGTTCACCACGAGGCTCATCGAGAGATTTGAGAAAAAGGATCCTGAAATTCATTTCAGAGAATTGGCACAATTAAGGCAGTATGGCATAGTTGATGCCTACATAGCTGAGTTTTAGAGACTCTCAGTCATGGTGATTGGAATCACGGAGAGGCGGTTGGTGATCTTGTTCAGTGAGGGTTTGACGGAACCACTCAAAGGTTGGATTAAAGCCTTTGATCCACCAACCCTACAAGAGGCCATGAAGAAGGCAAGAAACATGGAGTGGGCTGCTCCTAAGGCGAAGTTTCAATCCAATTCCCCCTTTCAGAAAAGGGATAAAGGGAAAAGACCTCAGCATAGACCTCCTTTGAGACCTCAGCATAAGGAGTTCAAACATCATAATCCCCATGTCACAAGATTGGATCTGGAGACCCTGAATGAACTCAGAAGAAAGGGGATTGTGTTTCCGGTGTAGGGAAAAATGGTCTCAAGATCATGTTTTCCCTAAGGGAGTTAAATTCAATCAGATTGAGTACTATTTTGCTGGTGAAAGTAGTTCTGATTTTTCAGACCAGCAATCTGATTTTGAAGAAAGTGAAGTAGAAAAAGCTCCAGAAGAGTCCGAAAATGAGAAGGAAAGTGGAGGAGTCTTGGCTCAACTTTCGAGTTTTCAAAGAAACGAATCCTTCAAGGTTCGAGGGATGGTAAAATGGCAGCGAATCATTGCTTTGATTGACACTGGAGCAACACATAACTTCATTGATGAAGTTGTGGTGGCAAAGAAGGGGCTGCAAACAGAGCAGTTTAAAGGCTTCAAGGTCATGGTTGCCGATGGATTCCATATTTCATGCACCAAGAAAATCTCGAACATGACCATGCAATTGGGAAACTACGAAGTCAAGGATGACTTCTATGTAGTTCACATTGGGGATACTGATGCCATTCTAGGCATTCAATGGCTGCGTTCACTTGGGGAGATCTCCTTGAATCTACATACTATGGAGCTCAAGTTTCAATCCGATGGGAAGAAGATAGTACTAAGGGGAATGTCCAATGGGGCCCCTCGGGTTGTGTCATTCAAAAGAATGGCAAGGCTGATCCGTCACGATCAAGCTGAATGGGTTGCAGAGTGCATGATCCTTCCTACTAGTCCGGTTGAGACTAAAAGAGACCATCCTCCTGATGTTCAGTCTCTACTCACGAAGAAGAGCAAAGTCTTTGCAGATTTGCCTCCTGGACCACCACCTGAACGGGGTTCAAAACATATCATAGAGCTCAAGGAAGGAGCTAAACCGGTAATTACAACTCCATATCGGTACCCGAAGAGGCAAAAGGATGAGATTGAGAAGAATATTCAAGAACTCTTGGAGATGGGTTTCATTTGCCCAAGCAAGAGCCCCTTTGCATCTGCAGTGGTTCTTGTGAAGAAGAAGGATGGTACCATGCGCATGTGTGTGGACTATCGGGCTTTGAATCAAAGCACCATAAAAAACAGATTCCCCATTCCCAGGATAGATGAGCTCATTGATGAGCTTCATGGGGCCAAGTTTTTCTCGAAGATCGATTTGCGATCGGGTTACCATCAGATTCGGATGAGAGGATCTGATGTGGAGAAGACTACTTTCAGATGTCATTATGGCCATTTCAAATTTTTAGTCATGCCCTTTGGGTTGACTAACGCTCCTGCTACCTTCCAGTCTTGCATGAACAGAGTTTTCCAGAATCAGTTAAGGAGGTTCGTGTTGATATTTTTCGATGATATCTTGATTTACAACAAGACTTGGGAAGATCATCTTAAGCACCTGGAGGAAGTGCTTAGCATCCTGGAATCTGAGAGTTTGTTCGCAAAAGCATCCAAATGTGAATTTGGAATGGAGGAGTTACTGTACCTTGGCCACATAATCAGTGCTGAGGGGGTAAAGGTGGATCCTGAAAAGATAAAGGCAGTAGTTGATTGGCCACCTCCTGAAAATTTAACTCAGTTGAAAGGTTTTTTGGGTTTTTGTGGTTTCTATCAGAGATTTGTAAAAGGTTATTCACAGAATGTTGCTCCTCTTACTGATCTCACCAAAAAGGGGGCTTTCTGTTGGTCAGAAAAGGCCCAAATTGTTTTTGACAAGTTCAAGAAGATCATGAGTTCATGTTCGGTTCTGGCTATTCTAGATTTCTCCAAGCCATTCGAACTGCAATGTGATGCATCCGGTGAAGGAGTTGGGGCTGTCTTGATGCAAGACAAACATCCTATTATGTTTGAAAGCAGAAAACTGAGGGGTGTTGAAAGAACATACTCAATTTATGACAAGGAAATGCTTGCCATTATGCATGCATTAGCCAAGTTCAGGTAGTACTTGGTGGGAAACAAGTTCGTGGTCAAGACTGATCACAATAGCCTCAAACATTTTATGCATCAGAAGGACCTAAACGAGAGGCAACAAAAGTGGGTGAGTAAGCTTCAAGCTTACGACTTTGACATTGAATATGTCAAAGGGAAAAATAATATTGTGGCAAATGCTCTATCCAGGAGACCCCATCTTAGCTCATTGTGTGAGCTTACTGCAGATTGGAGGGACATGTTGCTTGCTGATTATGCCAAAAATCAGTTTGCAACCAGCATTATTGAGGGTACTTTTCAGGATGAAAGGTACAAGGTGATTGAGGGATTGATACACTATAAGGGGAGAATCTTTCTGGTGGCTGATTCTAAGCTTAAGAAGAAGATTCTTTTGACATTTCATGATATTCCGGTTGCTGGTCACCAAGGATTTTTCAAGACATATAGGCAGATCCGAGAAAGGTTTTCTTGGAAAGGATTGAAAGGAGAAGTACAACGCTACATTCAGGAGTGTCCTGTTTGTCAAATGAATAAGAATGAGCATACACTACCAGCGGGGTTGCTGCAACCACTTCCTATTCCCAATCAAAAATGGGAAAGCATCTCGATGGATTTCATCACAGGGTTGCCCAAGGCCCAAGGGAAGGATTGTATTTATGTGGTAGTGGATAGGCTAACCAAATTTGCTCACTTCTTCGCCATTACTAGCTCGTTTTCAGCAGTCCAAGTTGCAGATCTGTTTTTTCATGAGGTGTTTAGGCTGCATGGTTTGCCAAAGAACATTGTGAGTGATAGGGACATCAAGTTCCTAAGCACTTTTTGGCAAGAGGTCTTCAGAATGAGTGGTACGGTGCTCACCCCAAGCACTAGTTATCACCCCCAAACAGATGGACAAACTGAAATAGTGAACAAGTGGTTGGAAGGCTACTTGAGAAACTATGTGTCAGAGCAGCAAAGAGCTTGGGTTAAGTGGCTGCACATTGGTGAATGTTGTTATAATTCTTCATTTCATATGTCAATTAAGATGTCTCCTTTTTTGGCTCTCTATGGGTATGAAGCACCTAGCTTTGCCGATTTGGTGTTTGGTGATAGCAAAGCACCTCAAGCCAAGGACTTGTTGCAACAAAGTCAAGACATTATGAAATCATTGAAGGATAATCTGCAGATTGCACAGAATCAACAAAAGATGTATGCTGATCAGAGGCGTGTTGAACGTTCTTTCGAGGTTGGGGATATGGTTTATCTCTGATTACAGCCTTACAGACAGTCTACTCTCAAGAAGAGTGGAGCTGAGAAGCTCAAACCTCGCTTTTATGGACCATTCAAGGTCATCAGAAAGGTTGGGGTAGTAGCTTATGAGTTGGAGCTACCTTCTGACAGCAGAGTACACAATGTCTTCCACGTGTCTCGCCTCAAGAAGGAACTTGGACATAATGTAGTTGCTCCATCACAGTTGCCACCTTTGGATGAAGAAGGACAGTTGGTTCTAATTCCAGAGGAGATACTTGATTTCAGAGAATGTTCTTTGAGGAAAAGAACAATCAGAGAATACTTGGTGAAGTGGAAAAATTTGCCCTTGGAAGATGCAACTTGGGAAAATGAGGAGGTTCTGCAGCATCCAGGTTTGCAATTGCTTGAGGACAAGCAATCTTGGGGAGGGCGGACTGTAATGTCCCCGTCTCAAGCCTGACTTTTTCAGTGACCGTTGGCCTATTCCGGAGACCCGTAGGCTAGTCAGAAGGTAAAATTAGGGTTTCCTATTTTGCAGGATGTTTTGGCTCGGAGTTGATTGTTTCAATTGCGGATTCTTTCTGGGTTTTCAGAGAGCTTCGTAGTGGTATGTTCGTCTTGGCATTTTGAGCATCTTCAGGAATTTACTATTTTTAGTAAATTCTATTTCTGGCAGTTTTACAGTTGGGTTCAGCGTGGTTGACTTCCTACTCCAGTTTGGTCAGTTGACTTGCTCATTAATGGCTTCAGGGCACATTTGGAGAGATAAGTGAGTTATTTAATTAAAAAAGTCACGTTTAATGTTATATTTTAACATTGACCCCTTGGCCTAGTCTATTGACTTTATGTTGTTTTGAAAAGTGGTCTTCTTGAGGGTGGCGCCTTCATTGAAGATTATTTTATATTTTACCCAAAGTCAAATCAAGATATAAGGTGGACGCATTTATTAAAGTATTGAATTTATTTAAAAAGTGAATATTGAACTTGAAGGAAAAGGACGCCATCTTTGAGGAGATTAGGGTTTTTGACTTTGAGAGGAGTTTAGGGTTTCGTGAAGTCAACTAGAAATTATAAAAGGAAGACTTGGATCGTCATTGTGGGCATCTTTGGTCTACAGTATTGTTATGCTGCCGGTTTGGCTCTGGAACTGCTTCGGGGAATGAAGGCCTCCTAGCTCGGGCATTGCTTCTTGCTTGCAACACAGCAACTAGTGATGATATAGCTTAATTTGTGAGTTGCATTTAGTTTGTGCATTGTATTCAGCTTATGCATTGTTAGATCTGTTTAGCATATTAGTGGTTTTCAGCTTATTGCATTGTTTCATACATCAGATTCATGTTTTTAATCATAAGTCAAAAAACAACAAAAACATTGTTTTGGGTATTAGCCCATTATCATTGCTAGATCTAGGCGTCCTCTTCCTCTAAATTGCAGAATTTTTAGAGACTGCTGTGATTTATTAGAACAGATCGCCCCTCTTCTAGAAGTCGTACCATCTGCTTGCATTGGGTTCCATGCATAATTGATTCGTGGCTTTTAGATCTGCTTTCTGAGTTCTATCTTAGGCGCCTTCTCTATTAGGGCATGTTACATTTTGTTTCAAGTTAATTGGATGAGATTAGAGGGAGATATGAGCATATGAATGAATTCCATAGACTGCTGGTTTTTAATTCAAAAGTGCAGATTTGGCAGAAAGAACAGAAATTGTTTTTTGATCATTGAGAAGTTTATTGGTTTGGCATTTCTAACCAAGCTAAGAAGAGTTCTTTGTGATGTAATGATAAGCTTTCATATTTCCATGCTCATGGCAGGGGAATGATTATTATTTTGTAAACTGGCAATAGTACTGGCAGTCATTTCCAATCTTGTTCAAATCTGATTTGTAATGCTCTATTTCATTATGAAGTTGTTTTGTAATAGATACATCTCCGCCCTATGGTAGCTACTTTCCCACTCCGGGTTAGCAAGCACATTCTGGGTGTTGAGTACTTTTAGCTTTTCAGTATTTCTTTCAAGCGTTGTACTTTGTAACACTCCGCCATATGGTCGCCCCTCACTCCATTCTGGATTGGGTAGCACATACTTGGTGTCGAGTTCCCTTTCAGCACTTAGAGTAGAAGATTCTCTGACCATATGCTCGCCATCATCGGCGCCATTCTTGGTTAGAGTTCCTGCATAAGCAATTTGATTTAGATCCTCTGACCAATGCTCACACCTTGCCCACATTGGGATCCTGGTGTACATTCTGGTTAGAGTTGCTTCAGCACGTTTTGGTTTATCTTCTAACCTTAACGGGTGCATTGATTGTAATTTGAATTTGAAAAACGAAAAAATTTGGCTCGGAATATTTCATTAGTACTGCTAGGGAATGTATTTGATAACATGCTTTATGCTCCATTTATGTTCGTGGCATCTATTTTGAGAATTGGGCAAAGCAGCATTTCATTCTCTTTGTTTGGCTTGAAATAACAAAAACTATAGCCTTTCTTCTATTTATGAATAACATTTCCAAAATTTTCCCAATTACATGTAGCGTAATTGAAGTCCATATACTTTTCAATTGCTGACTCAATCCTGATTTGAGTAAATCTACTCTAATCCAAATAGACTTATGTATTTTATAAATTCATTCTTTAGTCTTCTCATGCATTATTTAAGTTTATTTTACAACTTTATGTATTTTTTTAATATGCCAAGGAATCCCGAGTCCAGGTTTTTGAACCATGCTTCATAGAATCATGATATAATGTAGGGTGAAACTGCAAATATAAAACAAACATTTTATTAGTCAGTTTAAATTGTTCCTACCTAACTTAGTTTATTTCTATGAATGGGTAATTTCCAAATGGATTTTTATTTTTTTACAGTTTTTTATGGTTTTCTTAGTTTCCGGGGCTTTGTCTTTTTATTCAGCATCTTTAAAAGAATGTCATTGGGATCTTTGATAGACTGGACAATGCAGTGATTCTATTTCTGATTATGGTTGCAGATTCTGCTGAGTAGGTTCTTGCACTATTATGATGAGTCACGGCCCATTTTCTATTCAGTGGAGGAAATGTTGAAATGGGCAAATCTTTATGATTATACAACGCAGTCACTGCAGGCAGAATTGGTTGCTGCTGGATTGTCCTCTTGTTTGATATCCGAGCTCATAACGGTGAGTTGGAGCATAACTCCCACTATCTATTGTACTCCTTTTGTGGGTTTAACATGGTTATGGTTGAGATTGTGCTGGAAAAGTGCAATGACAATCAAATTTAATTGGGAAAAAATCTTTTATCTCCTAATGGATTTTAAGTTGAAAATGACAGTACCGGATTTCCCCTGTGGGTTAAATATCTTTTTAGTCAGCTTATGCCTGAAAGGCACTTTTCAAAATTTCTGGGAAACATATCTTGCATCTCCTAATGGATTTTAAGTTGGAAAAATGCTGGGTGGAACTAACTATTGTCTGCCTATTAATGAATTCTGTTAAAAAAGACAAGCTTCAAATTTGTGAAGAAATACACCATTTCTCACAACAGTAGCTAGGGTGAGGATGAGGAATAGGACATAGATTATAATTAGTATGTTAACTATATTTATTTAACATTTAATTCCGCAAGCATGTGTTGGTGAAATAATTCAAATTGTAATGGAAGTAACTTACAGAAAAAGGTGCTCAGTTGGAGTTAGGTAAGTGGAAGTTGGAAATGTTAAATTCATTGATAATGATAACATTTTTATCTTACAAATATGGGCTTCTCTTATATAAATAACCATCCAGAAATAGAAAGCATACTAATTGGTACCGAAACCCAACAATTAGGTCTTTCCCATAACTGAAATTTTCTTTCCGTTCCCAACATTTTAGAGTTTTGTATATTGATATCATTTTGGCTGTTGGCTTCGACCTCCATCCTTTAATATACTTATTGTGTATTTGGTAGGCCAGATCTCTAATTTTAGATATCTGCTGGCAAATTTCTAATTTTTGATTCAGCCATTTATCTGCTGCATAATGGTGTTTGCATTGTCTTTCCTCATTCTACATATCAGCTTCAACCTACAGCCTTCAATACACTTATTGCATATTTGGCAAACTAGATCTCTGATTTGAAATTTATAATGTCCAATTGTTTGTTCCATATCTCCAGTTTTTTCTTCTGATTACTGAAATTTTGACCTGCTTGGTAGTTATCTACTGTGTACATTATGTACTTTGCCGACAACCAACATTCACAATATTGTGCTTCTTTATGAGGTTTCAGTATACTGATAGATAAGTTTTGATCTGATGTGGACCATATAGAGTTGTCAGTCATCTAATTCACTCTTTGTAGATTGCTGCTCGAATGATTTTTGATCATTTTGGGACTTCTTGGTTCATGGATCACTTTTTGGCCTCTTCCCATCTGCTATCTCTTCTCAGACCAACTTACCTAGATTTGAGCTTCTACTTCACACACTCACTCATTTTTAGACATCTATTTGCAGATTAGTCTAGAAAAGCCTGAGGCCTGCACTTTTTAGACCATTTGTTTCTCAGGTAGCAGTATTGATAATAGGGCTTAGGTTGCAGTCCTTAAAGACTTCAGCTGCAGAAATTGAACCATTCATCCTGAGCAGGTAATTTTTTGTCTCAGGTTGCAGCTATCTTCTATCCTTGGTTACTACTTTCTACCTTATTCTCCAATATTCTACTGCTCTCCATGTGAGATCAATAAAAAGAAAAGGATTTTCTAAAACTGTGGGGCTTCTTTCCTAAAGTTCTATTTGCATTTAATTTGCATTTTTCCAGTGCAACAAAAAATGGAACAGCATGTACAGTAGAATCATTATTAAAATTAGAAGGGGAAGCACCCTGTAACAAAACTAACGTATAACTCTAATCTAAACAATATGTACTTATTATTTACAATCTGTATATAGGCGTGTTTTTTGGAGTGGTTTATGCATATCAAACAAAACTAAAGGTGTGTCTCTTTGCATGCAATACAAACAAAATTGCAATAAAAATGTATCTTTTTGGTTCTCAGGATTAAGGCAAAAGTTGACATGCATTTCTACTCATGGTGAGTGCTTTTTATGCTTTTTTGACTAAAAGTAAACCTTACAACAATTATGACCTCACTACAAAGCCTAGAATTATTAATAAAAACAGTCCAATTTACTTCATCTACACATACATTAGATGTTATGAACTAAACACAATAATTGCATTCAAAGCTACAATTACCAACTTAATGACCACTCTAATACAAATATTTCAATAACTATTAAATGATATTCAACTAATAAAAGAACAATAACATAGAGAACATTTCAACAACAATTTGAATAGCAAAAATAGGCATACCAAATTATATTTAACTTCCTATTGAATGGTAAAAACTAAGTGCTGTAAAATCCCCACTTGGAATGCACCAAAATTTTTGCAATTTTTTCAGTTTAACAATGTGAACATTTTGTCAAACAGATGTCATGACAAACACTCGAGCTTATAACAGAATTTATAAGATATGCATTACCATGAAATTTACATTCGACAAGACAAGTTTTGCCTTCATATTCATATAGTTCATAATAGAGATACAAAATGAAAGGAATGAATATAAGTCTGGAGCCAACATAGAACTCAGAATTTATAGACTGAAATAATCAGTTATACATATTTAACACTTCTGACCTGGCAATCAAAACAGAGTTTCAGGGCCTGGAAAGGTATCACAACACCCTCTATGATGGACGCAACTCTCCTAGGAAACTCACGATGCCAAAGGCACACATCACAAGTCTGAAAATTTTATTGCAATGGTCGCCCCTTTTAATAGAGAACAATATACTTCCAGAAAGGGGGACACAACACCTTAACACCAACTAGACTCCTCAAACCCTTGCCAACTGTGTAGAAGCTCCCTTAATCTTTGCGGATGTGCATACAAAGACCCACGAACCTCTCTTATGCTGTCACGTCCTTTTTCATTGCCCAACAGCTATGGGAATGGCACTGCAGTGTGGAGTTTTCTGCCCACATGTCTCACTATATGATTGAGACAGAGATTCAATGCCTAGGAATAGAGATATGACGTCAAGTTTAATAGTCACCATGCATAGCTATACCCAACTCCAGGCCATTACCAGAAAATAAAGTCATTTCATATATTCGATGCAACTACTGATATGGGTACCCAAAACCTGAGTGGCTGAGTATTAAATCGATTAGGAACAAAGAACAATGCAGCTACAGATATATAATAAGTATCCTCTGAAACCTTCCCCTGAAATATATAATCTGAGATATTTGCATAACCCAAGATATTCTCCTACATAAACCTGAATAATCCTGGAAATTTGTCTCCAAAGGAGACTTCAAAAATTTTCTCAAATGGAACAATCAATCATTGAAGTTGTGAAGAGCCCAACTGGCTCCAACTCAACCTCCGAACTAAAACTGTCTGTTTTTGTGTTTTGTGTTTGATTTGATGAATTTTAAGCAACAAATATAGAAGTGTGCCAAGCATAAAATGGAGATAAAACTGAAATACAAGCAAATTAAGAGCTACTGCACTACTACTGTGGATCTTGCAATTCATACAAAGAAATTGCATACACAAGACATACTCGGAAACCTCCAGATTATTTAAATAAGGTAGATCTGTACATGCCAGGCAAGATATGCTGAATTTGAGAAATGGCAATGCCTAGGCTCTAGATCTGCTTTTTCCTATGCAGAAACTAGAGAAATGCTCCTAAGAAAGATAGGCGTCCAAGATGGAGCAAAGAGATGGCCCAAAAGGAAGGCGTTTCTGCCTTCTCCTTCACACGCCTCCCAAATGCAAAGTAAGGCCTCTAAAGAATGTTGAAGATTCTTTATTGAAAGTAGGAAAACTGGTGAAGATGGCATCCCAGATGTGAAAGCCCTCTCCCTTATTATAAATTGAAATCTACTAAACATAATAATTCTAATGTAAGCACAAATGAACTCTTGTATGAAGCTCCCTTAATAGCAACCATTCAACTGGTATTTCACAGTCTAACAATCACAGAACATTGAAGAATTATCGCTCTCCAATGAAGAAAATCCTAAAACCCTTGTCCTCAGACATTCAAATATGCAATTTCAAATAATCAATAGCTGAGGTCGACTTGCGCATTTTCCCTTATATCTCCAAAAAGCATGACTTCCAAGAAAAGTACGGCTTTTGCCATTTAAATACATTAAAATGTATTTAAGTCATTTTCAATAGTTGATTAACATACCTTGGGCGCACTTTTTGACTTAAGTGATTTATTTATCACTTTATAATATATTTAAGTGGCGTTTACTTTTATAAAGTCAATTTGACTTTATAGTAAATCAATAAGTTAAATAAATAACTTAACCACAAAATACTGATAACTCCCTCCAAACTCAATATTTTTCTGTGCCGTTAGAAGTTGGCGAACATTGAACTGCAAAGCCTACACTGAGCCCAACACTAAACTGAAGGGGTGGAAATGACTAATTCCACCATACTCTGCCATTGAGATCCTCTATCCAACACACTAGCCTACGAGGATCAAAATAATAGGCCAACCCACCATAAAACAAGATCACGCTAAAAAGGGGACTTTACAGAAGTGCATATGCAAATCCAAAGTGAATCTGCCAATCACTAGCTAGGGAGGAATCTTTCACCACTGAAACTGATCTTCCCTAGAGGGTTTTCGTCCTCTAGAGGCTAAGATGAACCAAGTTCAATCTCCAAAACCACAAGGGCTTCAATCAAAGAAATAGAATAAACTGAACATACCAAATGAGCTCACAAATCCCCTTTTTATATGCTTTTAGGGAACTTTCTAGAAACTCCTTTAAAAAATCACTTTATTAATTTATTACCCCTTTTAACTCCAAAAAGTGATTTATTTCATTTTTAAAACATTTCTAGCATTGAAAGTCACTTTTCAGCATCCCAACATTTAAAACTTTTCATCCCAGTTCCAATGAGCTATAACACTAAGGTGCCCCCTTAAATATTTTAATAAAAATAAGAACCTAAGAAAAATTAATTAAATATAGCTCATTAATACATCCAAATTACAAAAACGGTTGAAAAGCATCGGAATAAAAAACTAACTGTGTAGGAGTGATCTCGATGATGAATGGACCTGACCAAGTGACTATAAATAGATACTCCCTCCAAAAACCTTGGAGCCCAAACCGGAAACCGAAAATAACATCCAAAAGCATCATAGAACTCCTCTAAACCATCTGAGTTCAGTGGTAACATCAAATTACCCCTTTGATTAGGCTAACACAAAAACAAAAAGTCATCTCCAACTGCAAAGCAAGAGAACTTGAAAATGGGGACATTACAAGTGCAAATGACGCTTATTTATAAGGTTTACAATGCTTTGCATGGAAACTAGATAAAAAACTAACTACCATTTCTATGCTGAATCACTAATAAAATTTTGATTCCACGCAAAGCAAGTTTATTACACAATCCTATCCACAAATACTAAACCCCAACTTAGGAAAAATTGAGATAGATTCTTAATAAGGATAAGTATTAGCTAATAATAGACCTTCTATAAGATCAAAAAGTAATGTAATCTTATCCTTTGAAAAGAGGCAACAAAACCCTTCAAAAAGCCTTTAAAATGGACTCATTTCTTTAAATCTGCTTTCTACTTGGCATAGGTTATTTAAAATAGAATGGTGCCATGATTGGTTGCATTTTTCTTTAAAAATAAACTTGGATGTTGGAAACTTGAAGTAGGTGAGCTGTTTTAAGTGAGTGGAGTTTTGAGGTGGCAGTGTGCCAAGACTGTTATATTCATATTAGTGGCAAGGCAGAGGTTCATAATCAAGATGCCACTTTAGGTGCAACTATTAGGTGACATTGCCGTTACAAAAATAGGAAATTCTTTATGTTTTAAGTTGGCACATTTCACTAATGCCTATGCGACATTTGGCACAGTTTTATGCTTGGTGTGTCACTTCAATAAGTGTGCCAACTTGTTGCTTTCTTAGTGTAAAAAACAAGGAGCTGTTTCATGTCTTCTTTTCCAATTTTGGCATTGTTTTAGATTGACTGTGCTTCTGTAAAAGTGCACTTAATTTCAGGTTGGTTTAGGCAAAGCTCACATGCCCTACCTCATTTGGCATGATCTCCCTACCTCACTTGGCACAATTTCATGCCATCATTGCCACACTTTTGAAATTTTAGATTGGCATTGCTAGCAATAAAGTGTGACTTTTACTTCAATGAATGCACTTCATCCTTATCATGATTTTGGATTCAGTTTTCCATTTAAGTGCCTTTTCACTATGGCATTTCCATCCAAATTGTGCACCAAAAGTCACATAACTCTTCTTCTGATTGTGGTTTTCTAATTCATCTGCCACCTTGATCAGAATTTTTTACAGGTTATGCCCCCTATTGAGCACTGATTTGGGACAATTTATCTACCTCAACAGTTTGCCCAACTCAGTTTTCACTTAAAATTTTAAGTTGAGCAAAGTTTTAACTTGCCATTGCCAATTTTTCTTCACTATGGTATGCTTTCTTCTTGGTTCAACAACCTCAATTGCGCACCTCTTTGCTGGATGGAAAAAAAATGATCTGCTTTTAGTCAATCAACCCCTTCATGACTGCCATTTTGAGCTGGTTTGGCTACCCTAAGAGTGGGCCTGGATTTCACAATCTACTATCTTTCCTTCATTGTTCTCTTTGTTGATATTGCCACCTAAATGGTGAGTTGAAGAGTTCTTGTCTTGATTTGCCTTATGCAGATGCATTACTTGAATGGAGTTTACTTAGCCATTTTACTTATTTGGTATTAGGTTCCAAGTCTTTGACAACTTCATCTCTCTTTCTATGCTTGGGTGTCCAATATTTAAAGAGTTTCTTTGTCTTTTGCTTGGCATCATGTAACCTCAAACCATCTGCAAGAATGTTAGTTGGAAAACTAGATAGAGACAAAAAACAAATTGCAACTTGACAAGAGGTATATTTAGTTAGCATTCACAATATGGCAAGAAAGAATTGACTATAGGAAAAATTTGTTAGGGTTGCCATGTAGGGTACCAGCAAGACACCAACATGAATCAATGTCTTGACAATTGCAAATCCTTTTTGTAATCTATTGTGTATTTCTTTCTTTCCCATTAACTTGATGTTAGAAATTAAGATCTTAGGTTACTAATCATTATAAATAAAATATAATAGATGTAATTAGAATTACATAATACACAAACTTAACACATTACACAATATATACATGGGGAAAATCCTTCCAAGTAAAATACCCCATAAAGCATCATTCTATTATAAAACACTTACCAATTATCTATAAAAATTTAGTTAAAACATAGTTATATCACTTCTCCTCACTTCCAAATGACCAATAATACCTCTTTTGCATAGTGATAAAATTCACTATTAATCTCCAAATTGACTATCCTCTCAACGAGATAGAAGTTCCTTAAATATAGAAAGAGTTGCAAAATAGTTGAAGAGGTATTAGTCACACCTATTCAAAACTATCATTTATAAATAATTAATAATCTAATTGTTTATTAGATTATTAATTATTTAAATGGTATAAGCTCTTATAATATGTATAAGGTTTTATAATCTTATATTAGAACAATATATAAATATATATATTATAAATATATCCTATTTAACTTTATTTAATAAAGGAGAATGCTACAATATTCACAAAAAAAAAGGAGGGTGGTAAAGAGGCATACCCACAAAGTCCATAACAAAGACAAATAAACATAAACAGGTTCAAGCCCAACAAAGTCTAAGTAACTAAAACATAGCTAGAAGGATGATCCTTGTCATGAGGATTGCCCCAAACATCTCTGAAGACAGAATCATCAATCAACTCCTAGCTAGTAAGAGCACCTTATTCATCATGAGAGATATTTGAGACCTATTGAGCATGGATTGGAGAAATGGCCAATTCCAAACAAGGAAACTAGTCTGAGTTAGGCCAACTAGGAGCACCAACATGCCTGTGAGAGGTGGAAGGCTTCTTGGAAGGTTGGGACCAACCACCATGAGCAATGTTGTCTCTGGAAATCAAAGGTTGAGATCCATGTGGACCATAGGGGTGGTATCCACTATCCAACCTAGCAAGTTGGTTGCGCCCATGCCAATGCCCTTGAGGAAGAGAGGAGGGATCCAACAAAACTCTCACAATAGTGCAAGGGGTGTTGCCCCAATTTTTACAAATCCTGAAGATGAGCAACTTCAAGTGCAACTTTACTAGCTTGCACTTGAATTTGCATAAGCACATTAGAGAAAATCATAGCTTTAGTGTACAAGGAAAAGTGAGCATTAGAAAAACAATTAGAAAACAAAGCAGTATTTCTTTCTTTCCAAATATTGAAGAGAATTTCCACCTTGAAGCAAGCCAAATATGGGTATAATTGTGTGGTAGGTAAGACTAATCTCCAAGTAAAACCATATTCCAAGTGAAAAAAGTTGGTTGAGAAGGCTTGAAGAAGTCATGAATCCAATTCCAAGCTTCCTAAGCTTTAGGACAAAACTAGAAGAGGTGCTTGAAGGACTCCATTTGTCCACAAAATGGTCAATAGGGATTAGGAATACACATATGAGCCAAACAATCATCTAGAGGAAGGCCTTGATAAAGAATACACCAAGCAAAGTGAGCCAACTTAGGCACCAGCATTGCTGATCAAATGGTTTGGGATTGGTGATGCAAACTCCCAATAGGGGACTAGACTTGCCACTGAAGATTTAGTTGATCCACTATAGGTAGATGGGGGGATAGCCACAAATAGCCTTTGCAAGGCTTGTAATTTCAAAAGGGTGTATCTAGGTACTGTTTTTAGTCCTTACACCAAGGTTTAAGAGATCTAACCCCAATTTTATGAAGCATCTGAGGAGGTACAATATCAAGCACAAACTGAAAGGTCTCTTGGTATTGATTGGTAAGCTTGAATTTCAATTTCAATTTAGGCCAAGAAAGAAAATTCTTGGTGGCCATATTGATGAAATTTGGAAATACATGAATGCCTCTCTTAAAGAACTTCAAGGCATGAATCAATGGCACTTTAGCGAGTGGGTGGTCTTGCCAAGAAAGGACTGAAGACCGCCAAACAATTGTTGATTGATAGAAAGGTCATTGTGGAAGTCATTTCTCACCTACTAAAGCCAAGGTTTGATGGTTTCCTAAGGTTTCCATATACTCTTGATAACAAAAGTGCCTTGAATTTTGATGGTTTTTCGCATGTTGAGAAGAGTGCCAAACTCTAGGCCCTTCCAAGCCAGACAATGTAATGTTCCCTTTTTCCTAGGCAGTGGTCAGTCGCAATGGTTAGTCCATCACTTGGTCCCTGTGGACTAATACAGTGGTTAGGGGGCCCTTTGAGGGCGTTGCAGACTTGTTCAATCTGACCTTTTTGAGCTCAATCAGTGTTTTTCCCAGCCCAATGTTTGCCAGGGAGTTCACAAAAGCTATTCAGTCATTTAAACCATACTTACTATTTTTAGCAAGTCACATGGACATTTCATTTATACTTACTATTTATAGTAAATCACTGGTATGGTTAGTTGGAAGAGTTACTATTTTTGGCATGATGGCATATTTATATCCTGGAGACATTTTGGTATTCAACGGTCCTATGTATTTAATTTTAATAATGTTAATTATAAAGTTAATTTAAATTAATTAACTTTATACGTTATTATAATATATTAAAGGACTTTATTAAAAGTGGGATATAAATGTTTTTAAAGTGCACTTTAAGTGCAAATTAAAAAGGGAGTTATAAGGCGGGAAATAAGTAAATTAAATGAAATATAACTCAAATGAAAATTAGGGCATGTGGGTTATAAAAAGCCATTTGGAGCTCATTTCATTCATTGTTGAGAAGATTATTTTGATAAGGGTTTTTGTAGGAGATTGGAGAGTCTATAAACACTTAGCTTTTTGAGGAAAAAATCTCTCAGGAAGAACAACTTAGTGCAAGAGTGAAAGATCTCCCAAGCTAGCTTGCAGACAACTTCATTCAAAGGTTGTGCTTGTGCTTCACCGATTTACAGGAGAGATTTAATATTCAGGGTTCAAAGAAATCAATGGGAAATTGGAAGATATATTGATTGAATCGGGAGGATTTACTTGCTGATGTATGAGTCAATCCTTGCTGATCTGGACATAGATTTGGAGATTTTTAATATTGCAAATATTGGGATTGTAGGGTTTCCTATAGTTCGCCGCCATCTTATTGCATATTCAAGGGTTTGCATTGCTGATTGATACAGCAGATTCAAGTCGTGGGATTTAAAGGAAGATTATCACTGCTTGGGTAGTTGGACAAATTATATATATATATATTGCTGAGTATTGTGGGTGTTTTCAAAGGTTTAGTGTGAATTTTGAAAGGCATATATAAATAGACATGAGAGCACTGTGTTGGCATCATTTCCTCCATTGGAGGTGTTACTTGCAACTGGCATCCATTTTTAGAGGGTTTCAAGGCATATCTTACCTGTGAGTTCATGATTTGTAACTCCCAATTTTTTTGGGTATTGTTTTTTATTATAGGAAAAACAGGTTTTGAAGGGGCCCCCAAATCCTTTACAAGATAAGTCATTGCTTCATCATATAAACGATTTTCTGGGTATTATTGTTTTAGATAATAGGGGATATTTTATGGATTGGGTTGTCAATATTTGGTGAAAATATTGAGTATCTAAGCTGATATAAAAATCTGGTAATTTCAGCTGTGTATTCCCTATGTAATGTTCAGTTTCTGAGTTGAAAATATTATTGCAATATCTTCTATTTTTCTACATTATATTGTTGTATCAAACATTGCAAATATATCACAAAACATTCATCAAAACAAAAACAAAAAAGGCAAACAGGGTTGCATATTACAGACAACTTGAAGGAACATTGGAATTAATACAATGTCTAACAAGAATTATCTAGGCTTCCTTTCCTTCTAATGTTTTGATAATCCCTTTAACATATAGAGCAATGCCTTGTTTGTAGATTGAGAGCAAGCGTAGACCTCCTGAATCATGAGGTAGGTAGCAGAAATCTCAGGCTACACAATGGAAACTCTAATGTATTTTATTGGTAACCTAGAGAAAATCTCAAAGTTTTTCAATTCGCAAGTGTGAAGACTTGTAAGGAACCCAATAAGAAGAGTAATACACATGCATGGTTTCCAAAAATTTAGAACATATTTAAAATTTTCCTACTGTAGAAAGAGGCTTGGTAATCCAATAATTGAGCTTTTTCTCAATTTTATCAATCATAGCTTGCCAAAGTGCAGAGGGTGTGGCTTGGAAAGCAAAGGGTATGTCCATATAGTGAAACACTTCCCCATGATAAATCCATTTCCAAATATAATGGTCAAGCCAATTTAGTCTAAGAAGAAAGGATTGCCTATAACATTGAGTCTTTTTCCATTGAATACTTGAAACAAAATTTGTGTAGAAGATATCCAAGCATTGAAGAGCTTGAGTGACATTATTTTCTTCCTCAACAAGAGTAAGAAAATAGTCATCGACAAAATGGCCATTGACCAGCTGTTGGGAAAGATTTATCCCCTTGACCAAGGATTGAGAGACTACATGAGCCAACAGGTAACCAAATCCTTTAGCAACAAGAACATAAAGTGTTAGGGCCAAAGGACAGCCCCCGTGAATCCCAAAACCCGATGATTGCTGGCCAAAAATAGTGATGCAAGTTGAAGCATGCACAAATAGCATCTCCACAGATTGAATGAAATGAGGCTCCAATATAAATACTTGAAGCATGGCAAGGATAAATGACCATTCAATATAGTCATAATGCCTTGGAAAAATCAATCTTCAAAAAAATTGTGAGTTGGTGAGAGCGGCAATCCCATTCCATTCCTTTCCAAATGACAATAATATTGTACAAGATAAATTTGGATTTAATGAAACTTGTCTATTTAGGACAAAAAGTTAAGGGAGCATAGGGTAGAGTTTGAGAGCCAGAGCTTTGGCAATTCTTTTATAAGAAACATTCAACAAAGTGATCGGCTGCCAATTACAATTTATTTTAGGATCACTAGATTTGGGTATGAACTTAACATGCCCTTTTTAATTAAATTTCCTAGGGATTTAGAATGAAATGATTCAATATAGACCTTTTGAAGGTCATCTCCCATTGTATCCCAAAAAGATTTGTAAAATTCATAGGGGAACCTGTCTAGGCTAGGAGCCTTGTAATTAGCCATTGTGAAAATAACTTATTTCCAGTCTTCTCTGGTATGAAGCTGGTCACAAAGAATGCATTGGGAAATGGAAATCTAATAGGGGACCACATTGAGGCATTATTGTAAAGTAACCAGCCAATCTGGAGTATACTCTTGGGCAACAAAAACTTTCTCATAGTGTTAGACAAAAGCTTGAAGAATATCAAGAAGCTCTTTCAAGATCCAATGCCCTTCATGGATTTGTTTGATGGATTGAGAAGAATGATGTGTGCAAGGCCTAAAAAATTTCCTGCAAAACTTTGTCCACAATATTGAGCCAGTGAAGCCTAGCCTTGATTTGAGCCCATTGTGTTGTATGAGCATCTACAACCTGCTTCTAGTGGTGGAGCTGAGCCACATGAAATTGGGAAGCAAAATTAAATGGTTGTGCTTCCAGAGTGGCAATGGCTTGGTGAAGTTCAAAGGTTGTGGCCTCATAAGAGTGGTGGTGGAAGTGCACTAACTAGCACCCATAAATATGGAGGAAATGGGTATTATAGGTTATGGCATCGTTCCACCAAGATATCCAATTGGTCTCATGCATGGGGTATGGTTCTAAATTCCAAAAACGTTGAATGTGAGTTGATGTGGATTTGTAATTGAGCACTGACGTGGTAAGGAAAAATTGCATCTTCATGACCTTGGGCTTGGCAACTTGCCATTCAATACAAAATTGTATTGGGATGTTGTTTGAAAGGACATTGTTTGATAGGGCTCTGTTGGCAAGGAATAGTAGCTAGAAAAAGAGAAAAAAGATTGAGTTGAAATCATAGGACAATCTAGCCTTTTTAACACTTTGTTAGACCTAGCTTATATATTGCTTCAAGTGTGCCACATCATATGATCTTGGTGGCAGCCAACATTGGGATCAAAAACCCCCAATTTATTGCACATGAAAAATGAAGCCTCTCTTTCGCTAGCTTCCCAAGGCATAGGTAAGACCTCCCATTTGTCGTAAGCCATTTCAATCATATTTTAATTTCCATATAGAACCCAAGTGGTGGTTGGCATTGAACTAGCAATCCATCTCGAGAGGGAAGATCTCTCAATAACACCATTTGAAGAATAAACATTAATAATACCAAACAAATGATTATTAATGTCAAAAAGAGTTTGTAGTGCTCAATTAGTGGGGTCACATCCCTAGTCAACTAAATGTTGATCCCATGTAGGATATACAAAGGTAACAACCCCACCTCAACCCACTTCATGTTGACTATATAAAACATGGTTGGAAGGCCAAATCAAATGACAAGTAGTAGAAAGCAAAAATCCAAAAAATTTAACCTCTTGTAAACAAAGAATGTATAAACCATGGAATTGTAGACAAACATTAAGAACAAATTATTTCTATTGGAGATTTGTCAAACCCTACACATTCCAAGAGATAAAATTCATACAAAATTGTTGAGAGGTATCTCCTCGTTATCCAGCTCATTCAAAGTCAAATAATTTAGTTTGCACAAATTTTCCTTCCTGCATTCTTCCTCCATTCTCTTTCCTCGTACTTGTTGTTTGCATTTAGTTTGCATAAGCTCTCTTTCCTCCATTTTTCTTGGTGGACTACAAGACCTCCTTTGCCTAGCAAGATGAGGGGAAGTAGGTTGAGCATTGACGACGGCCGGTCAAGACAAGGTTGATACCACTAGAGGATTCTGAATTGTTTTCACCTCATCAAATGTCTCCCCAAGAGGAGGTACAACTTTACTTGAATCTATAGGTTTTGAAACTTTTCTCATAGCCTAGTTCCTAGAGTCGAAAGGAGAAGGAAATACTTGTTACTAGAGTTCTTATATTTGCGACTGACTACAATAGACCAACCTTCCTCTTCTTTCACCAAAGGTGGCAAACCAAAAGAGGGTTGAGTAGCGGCCTTTGGGCACTAGGAAATGAGAGGGAAATCTCGTATCTTGTGTTCTGAGGATTGACATCGATAATAGGTGTTTGGGATGTTGATATAAAGGATACATTGGGTATATCTTGTTGGAACAACCTAAATGTCAACTAAGTCATTGAGGTGGACTTGGATAGATCCACCTCAACACAAACCCGCCCTTGAGGACAAGATCAATAGAACCATTTAGGTTTGACACACTCAATCGAGCCTAAAGAAGAGGCTATCTAGCTTAGAAAATTATAAAATGGAAGGAGTAAACTAGGCAACTCAACCCAAATAGGGACTCTAAAATACTTGTCATCAAAGACAACAAAGTCTCAAGTCTAGGGTTTGAAATCAAGCAACAAGGAACAGACAAGCCAACGACAACAACTAAGCATTGTCTCAACATGGGTTTCTTCGACAAAAATTAAAAGAAAAGAACCTTTGGTAAGGTTTTGTAAAGCGACAAGGAGGATCCCATGAAGGGTCCTAGCTTGGCCGAACCAATCTTTGAGCATGCTTTTGGGGGGATGGGGGGGGGCTACCTACAAAATGACTAATGAAAGTAAAATTTTCTCACCTAGTGATATTGTAGCAGTGCTCACCCAAATATAACCACTTGATCCAAGCCTTCTACTACCTCACTACATAGTTCCTAACAAATGTGCCTTATGTGAATGTAATCCAAAAGACTCCTATCACACTTTCTTTGGGTGCAGCTTCTCTTGTAACATTTGGGATCAGATTATTTCCCTATGGAACCCTAGTTGGGTTTTCCCTAATTCCTTTAATGATTTTTGTGTACAGTGGAAAGCTCCTTCTACAAATCCATCCCTTAAAATTTTATGGTCTCTTATCTCTCCTCATGTGGCCTAGGGTTTCTGGAAAGTGAGAAATAATAGGGTTTTCAAGGATGTGCACTTGAAGGTGGAAGGGGTTCTAGTTAAAATTTTAAGAGCCATTAAAGAAGATTTCTTTAATGGGGTCTCTAAGAAGATATCGGAGGGGGCAAAAATTAGTGTCTCTAGTTATGATTTGTAGGTGGCAACAAAGTGGAATATTCTATTTGATATTTCTACTCCATTTAGAAAAATGCAGAGTTCTAGGGAAGAATGCGATTAGAGATCCCCACTGATGGGTTGGATCAAAGTTAATTTTGATGGGGCGCCCAAGGGAAACCCTAGATTGGAAAGAAGTGGGGGAGTGTTAGGAGATGATAGAGGTAGGTTTATTTCAGCGGTGGCACTCCCTTTGGGTACTCAAGCTAACCACTATGTTGAAGTTGCGGTGACCTACAATGGTCTTAAATTAGCTCATTCTAAGGGCACGGTCCCATGGAGGGGGGCTTCCTAAAAATCTGAGGCAAAATCTGCTTAAATTTTTAGCAAAATATTTTGAAGCTAGTGGTCCCATGAATATTTTGAAACTTCAAAATTTAAGCAGGATGGTGGTGGAATGGAATGTTGTGAATAAAAAAATAATAAATGTAACATTATTTCCCTCCAAAAGTGGTAGGAAAGTACTCTTAAGTAGGTGGGGCAATTTCTAGCCCCACCCCAATTTCACTAGCTGAAATTTTCAGCCACCTGCTTGTTTGGGCTGAAAAAGATTCCATTTAATCCTGTAGGAGAATTTTTTTTTCCCATGAGACCACCTGCTTCTGTGAAAATAGGAGCCCAAGCCCCCCCATGGGACCACTCAATAAGGGCTATAAAAAAGTCCGGCTTGAAGGGATTCTCTCAACATAATCCAATGTCTTAAATAGGAACCAAGTCCTAGTTGATCGATTGAAACTTTCATTAGAGACTCCCTTAGCATGTAATGTCCCTTTTTCCTAAGCAGTCATCAAGTGTTGAGGTTAGTCTATCACTTGGTCCCCGTGGGCTAACAGGATGGTTAGGGGGCCCTTTGACGACATTTGTGACTTGTCACTCAACCATTTGTGCTAAATTGGTGTTTCCCAACTTAGTGTTTCTAGGGTTATTGTTGTGTACCTTTCGAAGCATGATTTACTTTGTCCATAATATTTTTAGTAAATCGGGGTGGTCAGTGACCTGGTTAGTTGGCAATATTTCTATATCAAGAAGGTTGGTAGATTCTCACCATGGATTTATTTTGGCATTTATCATGGTCCTATGTATTAAGTTTAAATAACATTAATAATAAAGTTAAATTAGTATATTTAACTTTACGCGTTATTTATATATTTTAATGACTTCATGATAAAGGTGATATAAGGGGTTTTTAAAAGATTATTTTATATCATAAAGTTGGTGCCAACTTAAAGGAGTTATAAGGTGGGAAAATAATTTTAAAATGCCAACTTGGGCGTGGAAATTGGAGGGAGATATAAAAGCCATTTATGAGCTCTTTTGCACATTCATGTTTTGGAGAAAATTTGATAAGGGTTTGCTGTTTGGACTAAAAATTCCTAGCTTCTTGAGGATGAAAACCCTCATGAGGAATAGTAGCTACAAGAGTGAAAAATCTCCCAAGGCTTCTTGCTAATAGCTCCATTCAGGAGTTATGCATTGCACATCAATGTATGCAGGAAAACTTCAATCTGTGGTTTGAAGAATTTATGAAGAGTTTTGCAGATATATTGATCAAAGTTTTAGAGTGAAGGTATTTACAAATTGTTTGATCTATTCTAAAGTTCACATCATTTATCCCAGATGATTTGTACTAAAGCAAATATCCTGCTAGTCGAATGATATGGAGGAATTTTATTTTGCTGTTGAATGCATGGTATTCATGTTGGGTTGGACATGAGGTCTGAAAGGTTCTATCGTTGCACATGTTGGAGCTGGTTGAATACAATTGTTGTCATACCTAGACTGTGTGTGGGATGAATTTATGTCCTATAGCTGCATATTACTTCCCGTGCAGCCCTTGTTCCTTCATTAGAGAGGACAATTACTGTTCAGTGGGGTCGTGAATTCTTTCCAAGGTGTCGTGAGGGTTTGAGGGTGTGACCTTGTTCACAAATACCCCGCCATTGCTATTTCTATCATTTTCTATTGTGTTGGGCGTGAATATTGGTGTTGGGAGGGAAAATTGTGTGTTGGGCACATCTATTTGCAAGGGGCAACTATCTGTCCAACTGCCATCACTCTTCTCTAGCTGTGGCATCTTCCTATCAGGCGTGGTCATACACAAGGAATCGTAGGAGTCAGCAAATTGGTATTTATATGCTCAAAATTGTATCCCTGAATGTTTGATTGTAACTACCAGTTATTACTGTTGAATAGGAATTGCATTGCTATTAGTTGTATTTCCCTCTTGGTGCTTTGTATGAATGCATAAACTGAATTAATGCAACATAGGGCAGTTATTCTACTACACAATAATCTTAGAAGATTTATGGTGAATTTACTTGCATACATCTCTGTAATTCCATTTAAAATTATTGTTATTTCCATTTGTTGTGTATGTGAAAAGTTTGACAAAATGTCTCATATGTTAATCTGAGCAAAATCACAAAAAGGTTTTGTCCCAACTAGGGTGGGACATTAGAGTGGTATCGGAGCCCAAGTTCCTGCTATCTTGTTGGGAGATTCAATAAAATTCAAAGTTATGACAATGGATTTTAGAAGGGTTGAAGATCAAATTAAGAGGAATTATGAACAAGAAGCTATCCAACTCTATGAAGAGTACCAAAGCATGCCTGATGGGTTTGAAAAACAAGTTTCCTTTGACGATTTCCTAAGTTTAGTTGTAACCTTGAAACCTAGAAAAATGGGCTTGGTGAAGTACATTAGAAGAATGATGAAAGAAAAAAAATCAAAAGTTACCCTTGAAGAGGGGTTAGAGAAGGAAAAATAAGCACTTGTTTGTGACTTGCAACCTACAGGTGATCATGGGGAAGATAAAAATCAGTCAACTTGCATGGAGATTGGCAAATCAAAAAATCAATCATCTATTGCAGCTGCATCTGAGGAGCAATCTTCATTTGAAAGTGCAATTTTCAGTCATGGGAAAGATTTTGTAGCAGGTAATGAAATTGGATTTCAGTATAATACACCTCATGGTTCAACACCTAATGATGGGCATATTGTGAGCAGATATGATGGAGCCTTCAAATTAGCTAATGATGACGGTTCTACATTTAATTTCAGTGATGATGATATAGATGGCGTTTGGTTTGAACCTCAAACGAAGCCTATGGAGGGGAGTGACTATCATGATGCCCGTACTAGGGAGTTGGAGAATGATTTATTCACAAAGGCAACCAATCATGAGGAATACAGTAATCACATTTTTCTTGAACAGAGCAATCAACATTTTAGCACTTGGGATCCATGGGTGAATACACCTACATATGACGTGGATCCTATTTGGGATGGATCTACTTTTGACCAAAGTGCTGTTATAACTTCATCTTCACAGTTATGCATGAAGGGGGGCACCAATGGTATTGTTATGAATTTGGAAAACAAATCTGATTTAGTGTTACATGATGCTAATCCAACTTTTTGGGAGTCATGCCCGAAAGATGATGGAGAGGGAGCTAATGTTGGGAAGCATGGTGCTGATTATAAATCAAAAAATTTGTGTGAAGTTGATAGGTCTCAGGGGTCCTATCATTTGGCAGAGTAGTTGAAGGTAAGTGAAGACTAGATTGTTGCAGCCATAGATCAATTTGATGACACTCATAAGTTGATGGCAAAATGTTGTTGGAGGTCTTCAGGGATACATCAGAACCTTTTTGGAGAACTTTCCCTTTTAGATTTTCAGGCACTTAGGGAAGCATTGGTGGTAATGAGGTCACATTACCTACACCTAATTTTTGATAGAGATCACCTTGTCATGCTTGGTGAGATCTATTTTGATGCGCTAAGGGGAAAGAAGAGGAAGTGGACAAGCTTTCCTATGAGCTTAAGATTACCCTAGATTCTTTAAAGAGCACTCAGTTGGCCCTTCAAGAATTAGAAATTTAGATTGATGAGCTCTATGAGGAATTGAGCTTGGCTCAATCATCATCATCCACAATAGAAATTCACTCTTCTATGGCTGCCATAGCACCTGAGGATGATAGTGGTACTCATGGGTTGAGGGGAGAACCCCTTATGATGGTTAAAACATGAGGAGGTTTCAGATTTTCATGGGGCTGAGGATAGGCATGATTCTGAAATTTCTGAGTATATACACAACTTGCATCATGGAGATCATCGGTCACCTTTGTGGGAGAGTCAATTGATGGCTCAAGACAGATATGAAAGAGGTAGTTGTGCATACACCTTGTGGACCATCCAACAGTGAAGTGCATGCATCCACAAGTGATACGGGCACAAATCTCTATATTGGCGATGTAGAGATTGCCATTGGTGCATCTTGTGATGAGGAGGTGGATTCTTGTGAGGCTAGTGTGTTGGTTCATAACACTGTTCTATTCATTCCGTATGGGGATTGCAGGGCATCATCTAGTGGGAGCATGTCTCCTACACTAGTAAGCAGATCAAGTAATGTATTTGTTGAGTCTAATTGTAATCCTGAACCTAGTGAATCATGGAAACTATAGGAACAGTTGAAAGTCACGAAAGATAAGGTTGTCCAAACCTTAACTCGCTTTGATAGCACGCACATGTTTGTTGAATACCTCTTATTGTCAACTCGATTGGAAAAAAGGAAAAAAGGGGTAGTAGTTGGAATTTCTATATCAAGTCTACAAACTATCAAACATGGCCTAGAGGGAATGAAATCAGACTTCCTCCATTTGCTCTCAGATAGGGACTTAGCCATCAAGTTTGCAAACAGGACTTACAAAGCCAATACCAAATCTGCCCTTCATGATTTGAGATGTGAGCCACCTCCTAATTTGTGCGATGAGAATGATGAGACGTGGAATCCTAGTGACTATTCAGGGCTTCCATTGGCACAAGCGGGTGGATTTCACCTTGATTGCATAGTAAGGAGTGCTCATCATTTTTCTTTCAGCCCACACACGGATGATTTGATGATGCATAAATGTGGGTTGGCTCAGGGATTATATAATCCACTCTGGTATGACGTGTTTCCATTTGTAGAAGATGGAACCAAAACCTATGGGTCTCCTACTTTTTTTTCCTTCAAATGGTTGTATAAAAATACAAGAAACAGAGTCTCATCATGCAAATGACTCTTTGGTAGAGTTTGCAGCTTCCTTATTTCAGGGATTTTCGATGGAGGCACTTACCCTTGTGTGGCATATACTTGGAGGAATGAAGTCTCGAGGGAGCTATAATCCTAGTGAGCATGATGGCATCAATGTTCCAGCCCTCAATGATGGAGTTCCACTCCATAATTTGGTAGAAGATGGCTGTCCTACTTCAAGGGACAAGGATTTTTTTCATAACTTTTGGAGGACAGTCGTTGTTAAAGAGTTTGGAGGAGAGTTGCATCATCTCCTCATCATTGGAGAGCAGCATAGGGTTGATACTCTATCACCTTATGACCTTGGCAGTATTATTTACATCCCTATAGGTCAGATTTTCAGTCTTGAGGTTATTGATTTGTTCCATAACAACCTAGGAGAATTGCTATTCATTTTCTAGTACCTATGATGGGGATTCTTCACATCCATGGGAGATCTATAGAAGTTGGAAAGTGGCTTCTCATATTTGACAGATGTGAGGATGTGGTGGTTTGGGATCTAGGTGGTGACATGCTTGGCACATCAGTTCGTTTGGATCCAGATGAGTTGCTTCACCACTCTTGGCATGGTAATGATTCTATTAGAGTGGCGTAGTGGAAGTCAGCAAGTATTGAGTATGGCAGACTTCCAGTTTAGCTATGGGATCCAAGAATTTCTATGCTTTGCAGGTTGCTTCATATTTGGAGAGTGACTAACAGAGTTGTCGAGTTTAGCTTTATCCTTATCCAGTTGATGCAAAGGGGTTTTGGTAGAGCATTCTACAGGCTTATCTAGGATCTCGATATTTAGGAGACCAACCAGGGTGTTTAGGTGAGGATTGCTTGGGGACAAGCAATCTTGGGGAGAGCGGACTGTAATGTCCCCCTTTCCTAAGCAGTCATTAGGTGCTGAGATTAGTCTATCACTTGGTCCCTATGGGCTAACAAGATGGTTAGGGGGGCCCTCTGAGGGTGTTTGTGACTTGTCAGTCAACCATTTGTGCTCAATTGGTTTTTCCCAACTCAATGTTTCTGGGGTTATTGTTGTGCACCTTTCAGAGCATGATTTGGACACTTTTTCCATACTATTTTTAGTAAGTCACAGGGTGGTTAGCGACCTAGCCAATTGGCAATATTTCTATATTAGGAAGGTTGGAAAATTCTCACCATGGATTTATTTTGGCATTTATCATGGTCCTTTGTATTAAGTTTAAATAACGTTAATAATAAAGTTAAATTAATATTAAACTTTATTATTGGTGTTTCCCAACTCAGTGTTTCTAGGGTTATTGTTGTGTGCCTTTTAGAGCATGATTTGGACACTTTGTTCATACCATTTTTAGTAAGTCACAGGGTGGTCAGCGACCTGGTCAATTGGCAATATTTCTATACCAAGAAGGTTGGTGGATTCTCACCTTGGATTTTTTTTGATATTTATCATGCTCTTGTGTATTAAGTTTAAATAACATTAATAATAAAGTTAAATTAATATTTAACTTTATGCGTTATTCATATATTTTAATGACTTTATGATAAAAGTGATATAAGGAGTTTTTAAAAGACTATTTTATATCATAAAGTTGGTGCCAACTTAAAGGAGTTATAAGGTGGGAAAAGAATTGAATAAAATAATTTTAAAATGCCAACTTGGACATGGAAAATTGGAGGGAGATATAAAAGCCATTTTGTGAGCTCTTTTGCACATTCATGTTTTGGAGAAAATTTGATAAGGGTTTGCTGGTTGGACTAAAAAGTCCTGGCTTCTTGAGGACGAAAACCCTCATGAGGAATAGTAGCTACAGGAGTGAAAAATCTCCCAAGGCTTCTTGTTAATAGCTCCATTTAGGGGTTATGCATTGCACATCAATGTATTCAGGAAAACTTCAATCTGGGGTTTGAAGAATTTATGAAGAGTTTTGCAGATATATTGATCAGATTTTTATAGTGAAGGTATATACAAAGAGTTTGATCTATTCTAAAGTTCACATCATTTATCCCAGATGATTTGTTTTAAAGAAAATATCTTGCTGGTCAAATGATATGGAGGAATTTTATTTTGCTGTTGAATGCATGATATTTATGTTGGGTTGGACATGAGGTCAAAAAGGTTCTATTGTTGCACATATTGGAGTTGGGCGAATGCAATTGTGGTCATACCTAGATTGTGCGTGGGACTAACTTATGTCCTATAGCTACATATTACTTCTTGCATAGCCCTTGTTCCTTCATTAGAGAGGCGGATTACTGTTCAGTGGGGTCGTGAAGTCTTTCCAAGATGTTGTGAGGGTTTGAGGGCATGGACTTATTCATGAATACCCCGCCATTGCTATTGCTATGTAATGTCCCCATTTTTAGCATTGCGCTTTCCAGTGATTGATTGCCTATCCTCGATGTGCTGTAGGCTAGTCAGAGGCAGAATTAGGGTTTTCGACTACTTGATGGTTTCTTCTGAAGATTCTGGGGTTTGCATGTTGGAGTTTAGCTGTTTGGATTTTGGATTCCTTCTGGGTTTTCAGATAGCTTCGCGATGGTATGACATGCAACTGTGGGCAACCTTTCCGGACTTACTATTTTTAGTAAGTTATGACGGCTACATCTTGGAGTTTGGGATTGCGGATTGCGGATTCTTTTTGGGTTTTCATAAAGCTTCACAATGGTATCGCATGCACTTTGATCCAAGCAACTTTCTAAATTTACTATTTTTAGTAAATTCTATTTTTGGCAGTGGTCCAGTTGGCATCAATTCAGCAGGCTTTCATCTTTAGGCAATTCAGTTGGTATTGTTGATTTTTGGCCTTTTGATGCATTTTTGGAGAGATAAATTATTTTGATTTAAATAATGTTATATTTTCACATTAACCCATTGGCCTAGCAGGATGACCTTAAGTTGTTTTAAAAAGGGGGTCTTGAAGGGTGGATGTCTCATCAAAAGGTTATTTTAATTATTTCTAAGGTCAAATATTGCTTGAGGAAATGGACGCCTATTTTGGAGGAAGAGTTTTATTTTATTAAAAATGAATTAATCTCCTCATGTTTGGACGCCCAAGGAAAGAGATAATTGAAGATTAAATAAAAATACAAATACAAGTGGAAAAGTGGATTTGAAATTCAATTAATTTGGGCGCACTTTCTGGAGGCTTCTAGAAGTTCTTATCAAAAACTATATAAGGAGAGGTTGGGTCTTCATTTGGATATCTTATTTTTCTATCATACTGTTATGCTGCTGAAATGCTTTCAGAGTTGCTTCGAGGAATGCATACCTCCTATCCATTTCTCTTGGTTTCGTGCTTGAAAGATAGCACCTAGCTAAGACTTCAGAGACTGCTTCTCATCCAGATTTGCAGACAGAGCATCAAGGTTGAAGATTTCAGAGATTGGTCAGTTTTACAGTTGCTGATTTTAGCATGGCTGAAAGTAGTTTTAGCTTATAAGTCATTGCACGATTTTTGTTTGGTTCTGGGTACTTTACCTATGTCATTCTCACCCTAGGGCGCCCCTCTTTGGTGAGTTTCAGATTTTATTAGCAAGTCTTGGATTTTATCTTGTCAAATCGCCCTTTGGAGGGTTTTTTCATTGCTGGTTTTTCTTGGGATTCGTGCAAAAATAAATAACATCAGTTTGTTGTAGTTTCACAACTCTATCTTGGTTGCCATCATCTTAGGGTCATTTTGCATCAAGTTTGAAGTCATTTGGTGAGGTATTGTGAGTTGTGTGAGCAATTTAGTGAGTTACGGAGTTGCTGGTTATGCATTTTCAGTCTATGTTCAGTCATATCAGATTGTTAGAGTTTGCTTTAGGAGTTGGGTTTGAGTCCTGGAGTCATATTGAGCATTTTGAACTTCATCGCAGCATTGATATATCACTAATTCAGTGTTCTTGGCAGGCAACTCTTCTTATTATAAGGCTATTACAGTAGTACTGTTCAGCCCTTTCTATTTCTTGCTAAGTTACATTGTATTCCCACGGCTGTGGAAGAGACTGGCCCTTGTTCAGTCTACTTGTATTGCATTTTGTATCTCCGCCATATGATAGCGCCACTCCCACCTCGGGTGTGGAATGCACATGCTAGGTGTTGAGTTTATTTCCTTGCATTGCATCTTAGTAAATAGAATCTCTGCCATATGATAGCGCCTTGCCCACCTCGGGTTTGGAGTGCACATGCTTGGCGTCGAGTTTATTTTATGTATTGCATCATTTACAATAGATACTCCGCCATATGGTAGCATCTTACCCAACTTGGGTTAGAGAGCACATTCTTGGCGTTGAGATTTCCTTTCAGCATTGTGATACTTCAAGTTGCTACTGACGACCCTCTTGCCATATGACAGCATCATTCTCATCTCGAGATTGAGTGCGCATTCTTGGCAAAGAGTTACTTTCCAATTGCTGGTTTTGGTTGAGCTAACCTTAACGGGTGCTCCTTGTGTTGGTGTGTTCGTTGAAAAAATTGGAAAAAATTGGTCCGGTTCATTACATGCTATCATTTTCTATTGTGTTGGGCGTGAATATTGGTGTTGGGTGTGAACATTGTGTGATGGGCACATCTGTTTGCAAGGGGCGACTATCTTTCTAGCCACTATCACTCTTCTCCAACTATGGCATCTTCCTATCAAGCGTGGTCATACACAAGGAGTCATAGGAGTCAGCAAATTGTTATTTATATGCTCAAAATTGTATCCTTGAATGTCTGATTGTAATTACCATTTATTACTGTTGAACAAAAATTGCATTGTTGTTAGTTGTATTCCCCTCTTGGTGCTTTGTATGAATGCATAAACTGAAGTAATGCAACATGTTGTACCCAAAATCAAAATTTTTGTTTCATCAAGGCATTTTGTTTAAAAGAGTCTAAATCTTGCTAAAATGATGTCAAGTATAGTTTTTGGGCAATATCAAGCATGGAGTTTTTGTCAATATTTTGTCAATCAAAGTCAGTTTTATTGATCATAACCTGAATCAGAGACTCAGAATGGAGCATTTCACGATGGAGGAGCATCTCACGACAGCATTTCACATGGCATATGGTCATTTCAGTGATCGAGATGATGATTTTAATGGTTAATTTTTGAAGATTTCTCAAGAAAAAGCAAAAAAGTGCACCTGTAGCCCAGGGGCGCCCAGCTTTTTGAAGGTCAATATTTTGTGATAAGTGCTCAAGAATCCAATCAAACTCTTCAGAATCAGTCTGGCTATCCAATGAGCTATCCAGCGAAGCTTTCCGAGACCCGCAATTCCAACAAACAGTGACAGAAGTTGAAATCCCCAAAGTTTCAGATATGAGAA
>VDFB02357014.1:0-89626 GCA_007258455.2 Sequoia sempervirens
TTATCTCAAATAATGGGACAGCTTTCAAAAACTAGGATGTTTTAGACCAATGCCAAAAGTTCAATATCCAACATCGCTTTTCCACTCCATACTACCCCCAAGGAAACGGCCAAGCAGAAGCTACCAATAAGACCATCTTAAAAATCCTCAAGAAAATAGTCAATGATGCTGGCCATGACTAGCACCTACAGTTGAATCGTTCCTTATGAGCCTACCAAACAAGTATTCACACACCAGTGGGTGCCACCCCTTTCTCCTTGGTCAACGAATCAGAAGCCATTCTCCCCATCGAGATTGAGATCCCATCTTTAAGAATATCATTGTAGAATCTCATCACAGATGAAGAATACCAAGTATCATGGTTGAATGAGCTGGAACTACTGGATGAGCAGTGCATGGATGCCTTAAACCATTTGTAATTCTACCAAAACCAACTCAAGTGAAGCTTCAACAAGAAGATCAAGAGTCATACCTTTCAAGTCGGAGAGCTTGTATTGAAGGAGAATCAAAAGAATGTACCAAATCTGGATAGCAAGGGAAAATTTGAACCCAATTGGTTGGGGCCCTTCCTCATCACAACAAGCTACAAGTTAGGGGAATATCAACTATCAACACTCGAAGGGGAACCTATGCAGGAGCCCATGAATAAATCCCATCTCAAAAAAATTATGCCTAAAAATTGCAAGGTGTAAATCCAAAAATACCAAAAAATTTAAAAAATATATAAAAATTAAAAAAATTTAAAAAAGTATTGAAAACAGTAAAGAGAAAAATTGTCCTCTAGTGAAAACCACTTCGGTGGCACTTTGGGCAAGTACCTTGGTGAGAACCTGGCAAATAGGAACCTTCTGTAAATAAGCACTTCCCATCCACCATGATCTATGTGGCTTGTTTTGCATCATCCATCCTACTTCCATCATTTATCTATCTTCGTCCACCACCCATATGTGTTCACATCATAGCTTGATCATGTGTTTGTATCATGATCCCTCCTAGTACTACTCGGCCCATTTCTAAGGTCATTTTTTCTTGCCTACATTAGAGTAGTCTATTGCATTATGTTGGGGGCATGTTCTACATCTACATCGGATCGAATTCATGTATATTCTTGAAGTTTTCCTTAAAATCAGAAAATCCAAAAACATAAAAAAACCAAAAAATCCAAAAACATTAAAAAAACCAAGAAAATCCAAAAACATTCAAAACATATCAAAATCCAAAATAGGTCAAAAAGTCAAAAACAATGTTGTCTTGTCTGAACTACATCATATCTAAGCCCTAAACGAAGGCAAGGTTGATCTTTGATCATCCCCCAAGACACTTAGTTCAGTCCTCTAGGAGTCTATCATAATAAATTGGCAATCCATATGTTCATATATAATCAATAATCGAGTCTATGTCAGTCAAACTACATGGTCTCTGCGTGTATAACGTAGGAAAGGATAATCTTTGATTAGCCCCTGAGGCCCCTAGGATAGGTCTTTTAGGTTAATCTCTTGGTCAAAATCTCTAAAAACCCAAAAACATTTGAAAATTCAAAAAATAAAACATATGCAAAACATCTTGAAAATATGAAAAACAGCCTCAAAACATTTCAAACATCAAAAACATCCAAATATTTACAAAAATCCATCCATCCCCATGTCTCTTTCACCCACAATAAATATCCTCTCACAATAAATCGATAATCACCCTCAACCTTTGGTAAGACAGTCGGAAACAAGTCTAGCAGGTTAAAAATGAAAACTCAAAACGTCAAAATCTCAAGTCTAGGTCAGTAAGTAAACAAGTTGGTCAACTCTTCGTATCAATAGCCTATCATCCAATCAATCCCAAAATCATTTGATAACATCATGTCCTAGGATGCATCCTTCCTACAATGGACATCAACATCAAGCATCACCGTAGTTTAGTCTTGGCTAGCGGTATGAAGAACATTAGCTTGTTTGTTTACTCGATCTTTTGTTCTTTTAACTTATCTTATTGCACTCATTCCAATGACCTCTCGATGATGTCCAAAAAAATGGATTTAGAGAGAAAAGAATGGGGCAATGATCATTATATTTTTATCTGTTGTGCTTGTTAGATGTTCTTGTAATATAACCTTGGTCATGCGTGCTTTGTTTGGATTGTAGGAAGGGTGTTTTAGGTGTCTTGTTGACCACATAGGAAGGCTTTCCTTTCTATGTTTTGGTATGAGATATTTGAAATATCTTAACTGCATTTTAAATGAGGTTATGTATGTTAGGTATGAAAAAGATTACTCCTGTCTGATTATTGAGTCAAAGTCCATCACACTAGGTGCAATGCCATCCTAGTTCTTTATACATTGATGCATCGTGTCTATGTGTGTTATCAAAGATAAGGTAAATAGCCCTTTTAAAATCCCAATTTCTTATAAGAAAATCATCATCATCATCCTCTCTAATAAGGTCTCATAGATCATGGACTTGTTGGATCCTCTTTTCATCATCTCATTTCTTCTTTATTCTTTCCATGCTAACATGGTACCATGACAGTTAATCAAAAACATCACTAATGCATCCATTATACATCCAAAAACTATCAGCATGCTGCATATCATCCATATCATATCATAATAGGAAACATTGATCATCTCACATGCCTTGCATTTCATCACTGCATAATATAGATTGGTTATTCTAAGCATCTCATAAACCATACATTTGCATTCATTGCATAAACATAAAAGCATCGTCATATCATCATCATATCATCATCATATGCATCATCATGTCATCCATATATGCATCATCATATCATACATGAAAAAGATATTGAAAAAAGAAAAGAGTATGTCATAACATCTCATACATCTCATGATCATAGGATATAACATCATCATTAGGGGCATAATATAGATCTGTTAGTCTAAATTTTTTAAATCATTTGCATATCATAACATTTGCATCCATATCATCCATCATCATAAAAGTGCATAGAAATGATACTGAAAAACAAAGGCATCCATGACATCCATAAGAATCTGCATAATCATACATCATATAATATAGAATCATACATACATCGCATCACATAATATAGAGTCACATCATGTCATCACATCACATATAGAAAAGTAAATACATCCATCCATCATACATAAATAAAATATGACACATCATGTAGCGAATCGATCATATCATATATATCAAAATAATGTAATTGTCATGGTACAAATCAGGATTTTATGTCATGTGTATCAATCAAATGTACAAATACCCACGGGGCTATCAACAATGGAGCCCATGGATCCAAAAAAGAATTAGGTGTCCACTAATCAAAAACTGTGTGAGCTAGCCCTAGTGGCTGCTCCCCTCACCTACCTACCTCTCAGCTCTATCATTTATCTATCTATACCTAGTTTGCTGAGAAAACTCTAGGACTTGAGTTGCTAGAGGCACTTCCCATCGATAATGAAACCTATAATACTCTGCCTCCCACACGGCCTTGCAGTACATTTGTGTGGGGACTGTCCTACCCTATGCTGTAGCCATCATGCTCTCTAACTGCTGGTGTCTACCAACCTCTTGTGCTAGCTACAACTTTGTAGTCTGTCTTTGCTTCCTCTCTTGATCTCGCTCTACCGTGAGGGCCCGGACCTGCTATCTAGCCTAGTCCCTCTCTGTTGTCAATGTCTACACCTAAGCTTGAAGCTTTTGTATCAAGACATCTCTCTGATTGGGATAAGGTGGCAGAGGCAGTCACGGTAGTTGTTTATCTCTCTGTAGTGGCTGGTCTCTCTGGGGTGGCTATTAGTCCCTTGTGGGTGGTTTTTGATCCCTAGGAGCATCTCTCTATTGATCTCCTAGTCCCCTTTGATCCTAGTGCTGCTTAGGCTGGTGTGGAGGTACCTATCCCCTCCTGGTTTCCCTGCCACGAGGTCTCCTCCTCAACAGTGTTGATCTCAAAATTTTTAGGTGGAATGGAGGCCCAAACCAGTCATCATAGGCACATGTAGTGCCTAGATTTGTCTACCCCTAATCATAAGCCTAGGGCCTAGCTACCAACTATCTGAAACTGTCCACCGCATCTAAGGTCGGGCTCATCTGACCCCATGTGCTCTCTAGTAGTCTAAGCAAAGATGGTCACATACTAATCATCTGACCTATCCTGGACATCTCTGAACTATCTCGCTACCCTATGGGGTAGGTAGTGCTTGATCATCATGTGCTCACATCCTTGCATGAGTCGATCCTACCTAGCATAAAATAAATATTGTACATCATCATACCAAGCCGACATTTGTAGCCAAGGTCTCTAGGTAAAAACTGTCATCTCATCCAAGACCCTCCACCAGTGAGGTAGGCTAGGCTATACTATGAATGTAAGGCTGTACTTGTATCACTAAATTTTTGGGTTGTTAGGCTCAACGTCGACCACTGTTACCCTTGGTCAAAGCACGACTATGTGCTCCCATGCCCAGATGTGTAGAAGTGTGACTCTAACACCAATAGCTCTATTGTCGCAATACATGAACTCGTGTAAATCATGGTATAATGAGGCCAACATCATTGGTCCCCAAGAAAAGCAGCACCTCCTAAAGAGCATCTGCTCCCATGCCAGACCCCATCCTAGACTGAAATATCTGCCCTGCCGATCTGGAGCTACAAGTCCTGATATGATGGCTGCCATAATTAGTCAGAAGTTCGACACCCAACCTCTACAGCAGTCAAGGTCAATCTGACACTCGGTGAAAACAATCTCATCTATCCCCATGATCTCATAGCATGCATCAGTGTCAGCGTCCATGTCATATATCACTTTCTCACCATGGATGGGCAATCGTAAAATCTGCCAGACGTCGTCCAATGTGATGGTCGCCTAGCTGGTGGGAAGATGAAAGGATGATGTCTCGTTGTGCCATCTCTCTACCAACACGATCATCATCACCAAATGGGTCCTAATGGTGGGTGCATAAACAATGTACCATAGACCGATCATGCTAAGGTGCTCCTGCATCAACTCATGTAGTTTGGTCAATCTGCTAAGCACTGAGGGTCGATGCTCACGTGAGTGCATAGGCTCTCTGTCCTCCTTCAACCATAAAGCCACAACATCAAGTTTCATGAAAATATTGGATCTCGTTTGAATTTTTTGACACTGAAACATCAAAGGTGTCACTATTAGCAAAGGCATCACTATTTGAAAGCTCCAAACTGCGACACTAGACCCCCCCCCCCAAACTGCAAACTAAGTCACGACATCACTATTTGACCATATTCCTATTTGATCCAAAATCCTACAGACCTAATTGAAACACAGTGTCAACATTTTCAATGGCATCACCCTTTGAAGGTTGAACCCTAAATGCTAAACTGTGATGCGGTGTCACAAGTCACACTAGCAGCAAGGTTTGAGGCCTAGCGCTATCGATTTAGCACTTCCAGTGCCATTATATAGTGACACTAGACAAGTTTGACTTTCAAAATGCAATAAATGTGCACAAAAATCAAAATTAAAAGTCAGGATAGGACAACATACTAGTGGTCCTGCGCTTGGAAGTCTCTGGTAGACTCGAACTCGCTCAAAAATGTGTTGGGGAAGCACTCTTTGCTCCATCTTGCAGGAAGTTCAGAGCTCAAAAAAATGAAAATTCTAAAGGCTAAGTGTGAAAATGAATTAAAAGTGACCCCTCGAAGGCTATTTAAGCTTGAAAATTAGGGTTTTTGACCTGTTTTAGTCGTCAAACTAGGGTTTTATGCCCTTAGCCCTGTTTTTACCCAACCAAAGCTCATTTCAGGTCTTTTTTGCACATTTTGGCATGTTTTCAACATCCTAGAGCCTTTATGGACCCATCAGGTAGCTTGTCCTCTTTTTTCATGAGATCACACAAAAATCCAAATTTTCATTTGATCTCTCGAGGGGGCAATATATAAGCGTAATTCTTCTGCTGGGGCAACAGTTGGGCATCTAATTTTTTTTTTTTTTAATTTTGATCGTGGCAAGGTTATTCTTTGAACCAACGCAGTAGGTACATTGCTTCAAAGAGGGAAAAAATGTAGACACGTAAATTATACTGATTGATCTTGTGCACATGATCCTGATTTACTAACACCAATTCTTCCTAAATCATCTCTTTACTATCCATTTAATCGAATAATCTTTATTTGATTAAATTCATCATATTTCATCTTTTAATTAAATAAATCCACCTTGTTTGATTAAATCATTATCTTCTATTAATTAAATAAATCATTAATTCTAATGTTCCTCTTTTAATTAAATAAATCCCTCTATTTGATTAAATCATATTTCATCTCCTTCAAATTAAATAAACTAACCTTTATTTGATTTAAGTCTAACATCATCCCTTTTTAATTAAATAAATCAAACTTTATTTAATTAAATCTAATACTCATATTCCTCTCATTTTGATTTAAGTAAATCCAAAAATTTAAGTCAAAGTGTCAAATTAAACTAATCTCCATCTAAGTTAATCAAATCTTGATTAACACTAACACTAATCCATCAAATCCTCTAGATTTTGCAACTTGTGCAAGCAAATCAATTTAATTGATTTATAAATTCTTCTGTTTTCATTCAAAAGGGCATGAAGTTGGAATATTCCCTCATTTTGAATTCTCCCTCCCAAAAGGTTTTATCCTCCAACATGGCATTAAGAGCCTCTTACAAGTCCTTTTTCTCGAGCCAAGTGGCATTAACTCCTCTTCCACATCTCCCTCCACAAGCCATCTTTTGAATTTCAAATATCCACCTAATAGCATTTATGTGCACATTCATCAAAATGTGCTCCACCTCTCTCCATTAACATGTTGAAAAGTGG
This sequence comes from Sequoia sempervirens, assembly GCA_007258455.2. Classification (NCBI taxonomy): domain Eukaryota; kingdom Viridiplantae; phylum Streptophyta; class Pinopsida; order Cupressales; family Cupressaceae; genus Sequoia; species Sequoia sempervirens. The sequence continues at coordinate 6,809 of VDFB02357014.1, forward strand.
ATTTTTGTTATTGGTTGACCTTTAGTCCCACATCCTCCATGTTTTTCATTCTTCCATCCTTCTCTCATATAAATGGAAAGCTCTTTTACTAATTTTGGATCCACAATCTTAGGCATTTTCATCCACAACTTTAGGAAAATTCATTATCTACATGTTTTGAGAAAATTCATCCAAGTTCATCAAGGTTTTCATATTTTTTCATCACCATAGCTAGGTTATTGCAAAATTTCATCAAGGAGCACCATTGATCATCATCAAGCTTGCAAGGAATTGGGAAGGGGCTATTTTCCACATCAAAATAGCACCAATTCCCCCATGGGATTGAGGGTTTGAATGTTTTGAGCAAGATTAGATAGCTTTCATTTGGTTTATTTGCTTTGTTTCTTGTTCTTGACATTTAAATGAATTACATGGGAAATGATGGTTTTGATTTGTATAATTGACTAACATTGTGTTGTTTGTTCATGTTTGTGTAGGTTTAGATCCACCATTCACATTTCTATTCCTTAGATTATTTTTCCATGAAGAGAAACTCATTTTCTCTCACAAAAAAAGAACAACTATATTCATCATCTAAGCTATTATTGTCATTTGATACATCACTTCCCTCTTGGATGTATAGACTTTTTCTCTTTCTTTTTGAAAGCTCCTTCTTTTATGGCAGTAGGGTTTCTTCATTTTACCATCTTTCTCATGCTCAAAATTATCTTTCTTACTGAAGGGACATTTAGCAGCAAAATATCCTACTTTACCACACTCAAAGCATTTAAAGGGAAACCTACCTTTGTATTTATCGGATCCTCTTCTTAGTCTCTCGATGAAGTTTTCTTCTTCTTCATTGGTCTCATCATTCTCGGATGCGATCATCTCAGCTTTTTCTTTCTTAGGAGATACATCCTTTCCCTTGTTGGAAACCTTTAAGGAAGCTTCCTTCCTAGATGGTTTTGCATCTCCCATCCTCATATCATAAGCAATGAATATGCCATGCAACTCATTAAGAGTAAGTTTATCAATTTCTCTCCCTTCCTCTATTGCAAAGATCTTAGGATCATACTTGTTTTTCATTGACCTTAGAATTTTTAGTATGACATCTTCTCCATATCCTTTAATAGATTTCACTATATCATAACCCTCAGAAGATAGTCTGTAATCTTCTCTTCTTCTATCATTTTTCAGGCCTTCAAATATAGCTATCAGTATTTGAAGCTTTTACATTTTTACCTTTTCATCTCCTTCATAGATCTTTTTTAATATATCCTAGACATCTTGTACATTATATACATAGCCTTGTTGTGCACAGATCTAGATAGACTATTCGTAATAGCAAACCATGATTTTTCTTTATTCTCATAATCTCTTTTTTCCTATAGCATCAGTAGGAAGTCTAGTTAGTGGTATCTATCAATTCACAACTATAGACACTAAAAAATGTCTTGAATGATATCATACACTCGAATCAAGTATACTAACATCATTTCCTCCTAAAATCCATCCTCTTTTCACTTAATTAATTAAATTTTCCTTGTTATTTAATTAATTGCATCATTTTCATCTATTAACCAATTAATTTAATTGGCATAATTCATCCCCTTCCATGCTAACATTTCATCTCATTAAATTAAATAAATCAAATTATTTAATTTAATCCCTAAGTCCCCTTATTTAATTAAAATAACCCTAAGTTATTTAATTAAATATCATTCCACCTTTCCCCCTTTTTTCATTAAATCACTTTATTTAATGAAAATCATTCAATTCCTCTAATTTTCATAATTGAAACTTTATTTAATTATAAAATTACTAATAAAACTAATTCCGCCCACTTGCAAGGGAATATTCCTAATTTGCATATTCCTCCAAGAGAAATATTCCTTCCCCTTTTACACAATTAAACTTTGTTTTAATTTTCTAAACATCTATTTCCCTCACCCATGAGAATATTCCAAAGAATATTCTCTCTCATCACTCATTTGAAAAATGGGAAAATACCTTTTCTAACAAACTTACATGACTTTTTGTGCAAGTTATAAGTGTGTTTGTTTGAATAAAGGTGAACCCTCGATTAAATCTCATCATTGATTCTCATCCAGTGATGAGAATCCATGATCCATTCCTCCCACTTCTTCCATCCTTGACTATTGATTAAATTTTTTGATCTTATCCCTTCATTTTTCATTTGCTTTCCTATAAATAGGTCACTATTTGCAGACAAATGGATCCATCTTTTAACATCAAACTTATGTTATTAAAATCACTCACACTCACACCCATATTTAGCATTTACTTAGAATATTTTTAGTTTAATTACTTGCATATTAGCTTAGCTTCCATTAATGGATTCCATGATAACATAATGCATCCATTTATCTTATTTGAGAATTAGGGTTTGAATTTTTTTAGTTTAAAACTCATTTAGATTAAGCTTGCATACATCCATAGTAGTTAAAATAGCTTGCATCATGTTCATTTAGCTTTTAATCATGTCTCATCACACATTTTTTATTAGTTTCATCAATTTTGTTCCATACAACTAATTAGAACAAGCTAAATTATCCACATGATTTTGAAAGGGTCGCCGTTCCACATTAACATGAACCACTCCCCCAATAGGATAAGTTTCAATGGATTAGAATAGGAATTTTGAAAGCTTTCATAGTTTAGCATGTTAGTTTTGATATATGCTTAGTTTAAGTTTATTTTGAATGATCTCTATTGGATTGATGTTCAGTGGCATGAATATGTTTCAATTCTTCATGGATCAAGTGTAGTCAGCCATACTAATCCATCAGTCACATTTTTTGCGCTAGAAGGAGGGAAAAACTAACTAACCTGATGATTTTTTTGTTAAAACTTTGTTTTCCTTGTGTTTTTAGGTACAATGATGCTATTGATTATCAATTGACACATTGATGATGCGTCATTATACAACGATGCATATGTGATTTCATTCTGGTGATGCATAATTAAAATAGCAATGCTTAGTTAATTTTTTCACCACATTTAAATATAGCAACATTTATTTTTTTAATGCAAAATGAATTTATTTTCAACAGTGTTATCAATTTTTTGATGCATTTGACTTCACTGTTTTTGCAGAGTGATGCTATTGATTTTTCAATATGGCAATGGATATCCAATATAGTGATGCTATTGATGAATTTCAGCGATGCAATTGATTTCAGCATCGTGATTTACTGGTAAGTAGGACAAAACTGATTTTTTGACATTTTTTTTTTTTTTTTGCTTATCTAACTTCTAACATGTCTCTAACTTTATTTTTGGTTTTTAGGCTAACTAGGTTTTGCAGGTTTGGACAATACAAGTTGGAGAAATGAAGCATATCATTGTTAAATCTTATAATTGTAACAAGTCTTTCAACACTTTTGGGGAAATTATAACCCATTTATCATGCTTTTCATTTTATGATTTAGGACCACACTAACTTTCAATTGGGTTTTAAAATGAATGCTCAAACATGATTAAAATGAACCCTCACTTCATTATGCTACTTTGGGTTTAAAATTGACAATACAACTTAACACTTTGTTTGGTGCTTAAAATGAACTCATCTTTTCTTTGAGGGTTAAAATTAACAAGTGTTTGTTGTGTCTTGTGATTTAAATTTTTGTCATTGAATTTGTATGCTCTTGGGAATCAAAAGAGTTCCTTTGACATGTTGTATAATCACCCTTATATTTCAATTTTGGATTAAAATGAGCCCCATGCTAGTGTAAGGAAAAGACGTGAATGCTCTTTCCTTGCGTCATTCGACTTGGGAGATCGAACTACAACTGTACTTCCTTGATTTTGTATATCTTTAGAGGGCTTTCCACCCTGCTTAGAAATGTGGGAATAACCCAAGCAAAAATAAGCTAAATCCAAGCTCTTTTAAACCACTATATAAAAAATGTGTTTCTAAAGAAATTCATAAACAATAGGTGCATATGTGTCATACCAACAAGTTTCACCCTTAGTATCTATGTGATACCTTAAAATATCTTCTTAGGAAGGGATTGAAAGGCCTCTTGATTGAAATAGTCTTGAGCTAATATTTTTGACTATATTGCTACCTTGTACGAAAATCCTGACTAAGAACCAATTTTTTAGAAGCCAAAAACCTTTATGCTTGTTGATGTAGGAACAGTCATTTTGAAGTTTCCCCACATTTTACTATTCATTGTTGAAATAGGAAAATCCTTAGGATCTTCAGGATTGGAGAATTGGTGGTCCTAAGAAGTGTGTGTCGAGCAAGGGGGAGCCAATGTCGCCAAATTTCTATTTGTTTGCATTGTCTTAGTGTTTGGAGAAATCCAAGTGGGGATTCAACAAGTAGTATCTTTTAAACCTAAGGTGGTAAATGCTTGTGAGTCAGTTTAATACTTTGCTTGGTTCCAAAATAGTGCAAACAAACATTCACGATCTTCCTCAAAATTTAAAACCCTTTGGTTTAAGTATGGATACCCTTTGAAAAACCTTGATATTAATTCCTATCCTAAGAATTTATTCTTAGAGGCTTCTAAGTATTTTGGTTTATATCTCAATCCATACTTCCAAAAGTTAAAATAGGCAACTATGGCTTCAACCTCATGATTTTCACAAAATGGACCTTGTGGAATTATTGATGTTTTTGACATAGACATTTAGTTTGAACTTAATCAAGATAAGTGTTTATGGTAAAAGAAACTCATCTAAGCAAGATAACTTGAAAAATTGAACCCCACATGACCATTTGGAGACTAATTGCTCTTGTTGAACTAAATGACCTTACAGGTGCTACCATTAAACCAAACTTTGAACTAATTGAGGGAGAACAAACCAATATAATTAGTAGTTTGAGAAGCTTCACTTTTGAAACAAAGGAAACACCCATTCAGTGGAGAAACACAACAAAAATCTTAGATGAAGAGGAACAAGCTGATATTGTGGTTGGAAGGCCCATATTACCACCACCCATGTGGCAATAAATATCCTTTTTTCTTCCATAAACTTGAACTTCTTTAAATTATCGCATGAAAAATTAGAATCCCCAAGAAAATTTCTATAGGTCATCACTTCAAACTTAGGCATCATAGTCCAAAATCCATCAAAAGACACATTTTAGCACTTTATCAAAATAGAAACAAGTTGGTATACAACTTCTATAAATGTGCTTCAAGGAACAACCCAAACTTGTATGCATTCTTTTGGAGTCAAAACCCTGGTCTTTTTCATGATCTTGAACCTATCAAAATCATTGGGTCTTTAGGATTTGGAAACTTTAGAGGTCTAGCATGTTTCTCACTACCTTGGTCTTATCAAACAAAGGTTCACTTTAGATCAACATTGGGTCAAATATTTCATCCACCACTTCATCAAATTTCATCCTTCACTAAAATTTGCAAAAAAAATCAAATACACTCACACTTTGGAATTAAACATCTATCAAACCAACCCCTAACTTAGTTATTTTGTATGTGAAATGAATCATTTTCCATGCATTTGATTAAGTTAGTTATCATCTTTGAACTAGTGTATCTTGAAGGTCACAAGTCTACACTAAAGGTTCACAATTTCATAAACATACTTTATCCAAAGATCAAAACATCAAACTTAAGTGAAAAGTGTTGTCCTAAAATGTTTGCAAAAATAACTTCCCACACCATTCACCTTTTCATCTCGCATTATCATCATTGCTCCAAAAAGACTTAGAGCATCCCTTTTACCTAGATTTGAGTCAACTAGAGAGTTCAAACATTACAAATCTCAACACAACTCTCCAAAAGGTGACCCAAAATTTATGGTAAAAACAAGATCACAACACAAGAGAATCATGGAGAAAACCGAAGTCACATTTACCTCAAGTGATCCTAATCCTCTATAATTTTGTCTGTGAAGTCATGTTACCCCATCACAACAACCTTCATCACCATCAAGACCATATGAGATAGAAGACATCACGAACAATCCATTTGGACATACTAGGGAAGAAATCATGGAGTGTCAAGCCTTAGAGAACATAGTTTCCCAACTCCCCATATTTTTTTGCACAATCATTGACATAAGGCTTGAATTCATCCACTATTCAAATAACTCCATCACTAGGGCTAAATCAAACATCTACACCTAGTATTGCAACTAGTCTTGCTAAGGAATTCAACCATTTTCTTCCATGTGAAAGTAACACACTTGTGGGTGCCATTCTCGAAGATCCCCAACATCCATATAAACCACTTACATTTCATTAATCCATGAAAAATTCAATATATCAAGGACACCCCTCTTCATCCATACCCATGAGTACCACAAGTGTGCCCAACATCCCACATAGTAGTGTGGACCAAGTATCACAAGTAGACCCAAAAGGGAAAGGTAATATCCTCATGCAAAATCAACCTTTAATGCAACAGGGAACATCTTCATCCAATCCACCCATTGATACATCAAACCCAGTGGTTTCCTAGCACACATCTATTCCATCCATTATCAACAACCCACATCAAAAAAAATCCCTTGATCACAAACCCCATCAACCAAGGTAATACCTTGACCACATCCCAAACACAAGGGAATCTCCAAAACATCGGTCAATTGAATCCTTTCAATCAGTGGACCCAAGGTCCTAATATTCCCTTAACATCACAATATTTAACAATACCATGCTCATCTTTACCGTTTGTCCCCCACGTCATGCAAAATCAAATGAGACCTCAAAATTGCATTCCTCCATCACAATACACTATCTTGCAAGGATCATTAAATCAAGGGAATCTGCAACCTCTCATCAACAATGCACAATCTGCACAAAATATCAACACCCAAAACCCATCTCAGATATCCCAACCCCTCATTGATCCTACATTACAAGCACATTCCCTAGCTTTATAGAAATCCCAACAAGCTTATTAGCAAGCAGTCCAACAACAACAACAAGCAGCCCTACTTGCATGAAAACAACAAGCAACCTTAGTAACAAAACAACATCAACAACAACAAGCAACCCTAGCAGTGAAACAACAACAAGCAACACAACAAGCAGCCTTAGTAATACAACAAGAACAACAAAAAGAAGCCTTAGTTGTACAATAATAGCAACAACAACAACAACAATCATCCTTAGTCTCACAACAACAACAAAAAGAAAACCTTAGTAGTTCAACAACAACAACATCAAGCAACCTTAGCAGCATATCAAGCAGCCCTAGTAGCTCAACAAAAACAACAAGCTCAATAGTATTCCCAACAATAACAATTTCTCATGCAAAAACAACAATAATAGGGTTTATACTATAACCCTAAACAAAACATCATCAACCCAAGTACATTAGGAACATATATTCCTACACCATCATTTCCTTATCCTACACCACCATACACACCATACAATACATCATCATACCAAAATACCACATATACTTCATCCACCATCCCACAATATGCAACATATGTTCCTCCACCTAGTCCACCAAATGAAATGGAATCACAACTCATGGCATTAACACAAGAAATGTAGGATATCTGGATGGGTAAAATGAAGAAACCTCATACACAAAACCTATGCCCATATCCATTTGATAGAAACATCACAATGGTACCATTCCTTGCCGATTTTGAAATCCACAAATTTGACAAATACAAAGTGAGAGGAATTCCTATGGACCATATCAAAGAGTTCAATGTCATGTGTATGGAGGTCACCTATAATGAGTCCTATTTGATGCACCTCTTCCCACAAATTTTAACAGGTCCTGCTATGGACTAGTTTTCTCAATTTCCTCTAGATATCAAAACTTTCCAAGAAATCATTGAAAAATTCATAGATCACTTCTCCTTCAATCTTGACATGGATGTAAGCTTAGAATATTTATACACTCTCAAACAAAACAAAGGAGAATATTTTTCCAACTTCTTGCAACAATGGAGGCAAAGAGCGAGTAAATGCAAGTGGCCAATTCCTGATGAATAACAAGTGGGAATTATCGTAGAAAATATAGATACAAATCTATCCTTCCACTTAAAATTCCAATGCATCACATCTTATGATGAGCTTGTCCCTAGAGCCCTTAACATTGAGAGAGCTCTAATCTCACAGGGAAATATTCAAGCCTACAAAGATAATCTCCCATTAACTAGTTCAAACGACAAACCTCGTTTCTAGGCTAAGAAGAAGTATGTAACAAATGATGGAGTGGTATATACTAAGGTTGTACTAAGTGCTCCTAGGCCAAACAATAATCAAATATCTAACATTCAACCAACTATGCATCAAACAACCCCACCACAAAACAATCAGGACAACAATGCCAAAACACAATAGAGACGAACACCTAATAAGAACAACTATCCAAAACACAAGTACACATAGTTGTCAGAACCCATTGACACTATCATGAAGAAATTGGTAGAGTCTAACCTAATAATGCTTCCAAATTTTGAAAACTACCAAGAACCATAGGATAAACTTCCCTTGTACAATGAAAAAGATCTTTGTGACTTTCAAAAAATCAAAGGACACAAAATAGTGAACTGTATGCAACTCAAAAAAATTATCCAAGATCTTATAGAGAGAAACACCATATCTATTGAGGTACCGACCAGTAATCAGGATCTTAAGATATACAAGACCCCCATGCTAGATCACAACAAGGGAAGCAACACTAGGAAATCTAAGGATTATACAAATGTGCAACATACCTATTCCAATGTGGTCACTTCCTATGATGGCATCATTACCATCGTCACCATCAAAGAAACTAGTGTAGAATTTGGAGTTACCACATGACGTGTCAAGGTCACCATCCAAGGAGTCTCATCTCAATCTCCTAGATTAGCACTAGCAAGTACAATCTCCTAGATTAGCTTAAGAATACCCCCACATAGATTTCTAGCTTAGAACTATTAAGGTTATCCCCCATGCATAGGGAAATCCTAGAGGAAGCTTTGTCTACATCATTTGTCCTTGAGGATATAGATACCAATCATTTTCAAGCTATGGTATGGAATATCACTAATCATCTCCTCACATTCTTAGAACAAGACCTACCATCACATTCATCTCATAATTTTGCTTTACACCTTGAGGTTTTCATTCATAATAATAAGGTTAAAAGAGTCTTAGTAGATGGAGGTGTTGGTTTGAACATTTGCACCCTTCAGTTGACAAAAAATATAGGCTATTTAGAGGATACTATTGAGAAAACAAAGAGCACCACTATCAAAGCATATGAAAAAAAAGAATGGGTATCACACAACATCATCGTACTACCCATCAAAGTGGGACCCATCATCACATAAACTACATGCCAAGTGTTATACCTTGATCTTCCCTACAATATATTTCTTGGTCAACCCTAGATCCATACCCTAAAAGTTGTAGCTTCAACCTAACATTAGTGCACAAAGTTTTCTTTTGATGGGAGAAAAGTTACCATCAATGGAGATCCTGAGCCTTTTTAGTACTACAAGAATCTTGAGGCCAAGTTCTATAAGATCCCCCAAATACCCAAGAATAAAAAAGGTTCTACACCTTCTACCTCATTTGTTGACCCATTATCCCTTGCATCTACCTCAAAAACAAAAACACCTGTTGTGTAGAACATACCCGACATCAAAGCAGTGATCCAGGATGATGGTTGTGGAAACTATAAGCTAATGAGGGATACTTTTGTGTTGGTAGAGTTACCTCTTTCTCCCAAATCTCATGAAAATACCACACCTAGAAACATCCCTGAAACTATCAAAATGACAGCTACTACCTTCACCAAGTGGGGGGATCTAAACAAAGAATATGTTAATGAGGAGAACATCTCTAAACTGTTGTATCAAGATGAATAGCCCGTCCCCATTCTTCCCATGGAAGATAACAACAAAGGCTTGCAGCTAATGAAGGGAATGGGGTATACCAAGAATGAAAAACTATGATAAAATGAAAATGGTTTGCTAGAACCTATTGTTCCTAACAAACATCCAAAGAATCTCGGCCTAGGTTGTGCTACTAGAAGGTTACCCTTATTGGAAAATGTATTTCCACTAAATGGGCTAAGGCTTCCTCTTGGTTACCAACATCGTGGGATATGACCCTAGAAGACTTCCCCCTCAATTTTTCTAACCCATTTGAGAATAAATCCCTCTTCATGATATCCACATCATCCTTCATGCCAAGCAACCAACCAAATGAAATACACCTAGTATACCCACAATTCATTGACTTGGACCAACAAGGACTACCAATTCTAGATTTATTCAAAAATGATGAAGCAATATCAAAATTCATGGGACTCCATGATAACTTATCATGGGGAGATCACAAGGATGGTTTTGATATAGAACTTGACACAAGGGCGTACTATGGGGAGATGATTGAATCCTTCACTTGTAAAATTGATGACATGCAACTAACTTGCATATATTTGAGTGAAAACCACACTGTGGAACTCTCTAATCCTAAAATAGTAAAAAGAAAGGATGCATTCAAGGGTGAAAACCTCTCTAAGCCACCCAAGGATGAGGGATTCAATCTCCCCCTTAGTGCAATGCATCCAAAGAAGTTAGCAGTTTTAGAAAAAAGGCCACTCCAGTCAATGTGGGAACAAAAAAGCACCCAAGATCACTTTCTATGCCGGATCCTTGATGCATGAAGAACAAAGAAACCTAGCAGCATTCTTGAAAGATCAAAGAGCTAAATTTGGATAGTCATACACAGATATGCCAAGGCTTGAACCAGAAGTAGTTGTGCATCATCTAGCAGTCTATCCTAAAGCTAAACCAGTGAAGAAAAAGTAAGGAAAATGCACCCTCAAATAGCACTCTTGGTCAAAATTGAGTTACAAAAGCTTCTTGATGTTGGATTCACCCAACCCATAGATTATCCTAAGGGGATTTCAAACTTGGTACAAGTCTCCAAACCCACTAGGGGCATCAGAATCTTCACTAATTTTGGAGACTTGCAAAAGGCATGCCCGAAGGATGATTTCCCTCTTCCTAACATCAAAACCATAGTGGAATTAATAGTTGGGCATGAAATTATATCACTCATGGATGGTTTTTCAGGCTAAAATCAAATCATGATCACCAAGGAGGATCAACACAAAACTACATTTACTTGTCTATGGGGTACATACTGCTAGAACATGATGTCATTTGGAATAAATAATGTAAGAGCAACCTATCAGAGAGCAATGACCCTCATCTTTCATGACATGATACACAAAAAATTGAATATTATGTGGATGATATTTTGGAAAAATCAAAGAAAAGGAGTGATCACATAAAAATATTAGGACCCATCTTTGATAGAATTGAAGAGTATAAGGTACGACTAAATCCAAAAAAGTGTGTCTTTAGGGTGACATTAGGAAAGCTCCATGGCTATATCGTATCACAACGAGGGATAGAAATTGATCTAGCAAAAGTAAAATTCTTCCTAGACATGGAACCACCACAAACACTGAAGCAGATGAGAGGATTACAAGGAAGGTTGCATTCCATTATAAGGTTCATAGCGCAACTATCAGATAAAATCCACCCTTTTTCTCATCTTCTCCATAAAGGAATAACTTACAAGTGGGATGAGAAGCGTGACAAATCTTTCCAGTAGATCAAGGACTATTTATTCACACCTCCAGTGCTTATGCCACCGATACCAAACAAACCATTGATCTTCTAATTCTCAACAACATCAGCGGCATAGGTGCTCTTCTAGCACAAAATGATGAAAATGGAAAGGAAAGAGCCATTTATTACATCAACAGGACCTTGGTGGGATATGAAATTAACTACTCATCTGTTGAGAAAGCATGCTTAGTATTGGTTTTTTCTTCACAAAAATTAAGACACTACATGTTGTCACATCAAATCAAACTCATTGCAAAAATTGACTCATTAAAATATGTGTTGTCCAAATCAACTCTCAATAGGTGAATGAAAAAATGGGTGATGATATTGATTGAATTTTATATAGAGTACATGGAGTGCAAGGAAATAAAAGGACAAGTGATCACAAACCAAATAGAAGAGGCACCTATCTATGCAGAGAATCCATTGATATCTAAATTCCCTAATGAATCAATGCTCCTTGTCAATATAACAAATTAGTGGAAGATGTACTTTGATGTATCATTCACCCAACATGGATCAGGAGTGGGTATTATTTTCATCACCCCTAAAGGTGATTGCATCCCAAAGTGATACAAGTTTTCATTCCCATGTACTAACAAAATTTTTGAGTACGAAGCCCTGATCATAAGTCTAAGGATAGCAATACAATGGCATATACAAGAGATGAAAGTCTATGGAGACTCACAACTGGTTATCAACCAAGTCAATGACAACTACCAAACTAAGGATGAAAAGATTACTCCTTATAAGAAGATGGTAGAGAATCCCAAGGACCTTTTCATTGATATAACTTTTGAATAGATTCCTTGCATGAACAATCAAGTAGCAGATGCTATGGCAACAATCAGATCATTGTTAGACATGCCGCAAAACGTCCTTTAGTGAAAATTCTTGGTAGAACAACTTATCGTACCAACTTTCAAAATCTTTGAATCTGAATTTGTGTGTGTCATTGTTGGTCCTAGATCTCCATGGTATCATAACATATTCACCTACCTAAGCAAAGGAACCCTCCCAGTCGATATCACCTCCAACCTTAAAAAGATCTTTGTTAAGAAGGAATCAAATTTTTTTATCCTAGGTGATACCTTATACCATCGAATCATTGAGGGGACATTACTATGATGTCTTAACCAAGAGGAAGCCTTGATCACTTTAACAGAAGTACACAATGACATATGTGGTTCATATTCTAGTGATATGCTTTATCTAAGAAACTATTGAGGATGAGGTACTAATAGCCAACCATGGAAAGAGAATCCCATCAGTATGTGTAAAAGTGTGTCTAATGTCAATAGCATGGAGATTTGATTCATGCTTCAGCTCAGTAGTTGCAACCAATGGTCACACCTTGGCCTTTCTCGTAGTGGGGGCTTGACCTCATAGGAAAGATTGCCCCAACCTCATCTAATGGACACAAGTTTACTATAATAGCCACTAAATACTTTACCAAGTGGGTCAAAGCTATTCATATGACCTACATAACAGGGAAACAAATTGCTAATTTTATCTTGAATTACCTCATCTATCATTATGGTGTTCTGCAAACCCTTATCTTAGACAATGGAATGCCTTCAAGAATTAGGATGTAAAATATCTATGTCAAAGATTCAACATCCAACACTAATTCTCTACCCCATATTACCCCCAGGGAAATGGTCAAGCTAAGGCTACAAAAAAAAAACTTTGAAGATCCTAAATAAAATAGTCAATGAAGCTAGTCGTGACTAGCAACTGTAGTTAAATGCCACTCTTTGGGCCTATCAAACCAATATCTGCACACCTACAGGTGCAAATCCATTCTCCCTAGTATATAGATCAAAATTCATCTTTCCTATTAAGGTTTATCTTCCATCACTATGAGTGTCACCACAAAACCTAATCATTTATGAAGAGTATAGAGTATCTCAGCTAAATGAGCTAGAATTCTTGGATGAGCATCGTCTTGACATACTTAATCACTTGAAAGTATATCAAAACCAACTGAGACAGAGCTATAACAAGAAGATCAAGTATCGGTCTTTCCAAGTAGGGGATCTTGTCCTTAAGTAGAATTAGAAGAATCTTACAAATCAGGATAGTAAAGGAAATTTTGAGCCTAATTAGTTAGGTCCCTTTTTCATCATAGATCAGGAGCATATCAATTGTCAATTCTTGAAGGTGAACCCTTACAAGACCAAACCAACAGCTTTCATCTTAAAAAAAATTATTCCTAGGCTTGAAGGGTGTAAATATGAAAATATAAAAAAAATAAAAAATGATCAAAAATTCCAAAAAAATGAGAAAAAGGATTGAAAAAATAAAGAAAAATAATCATCCTCTAGTGAAAACCACTTCGGTGGCACTTTGGGAAAGTACCTTGGAGAAAACCTGGAAAACAGGTGCCTTGCATAAATAAAGCACCTCCATCTACCAAGGCTCTTTATTTTATCATTCCATCCATTATATCACATCATTCATCCTATTTATTCCATCACTCATCCGCGTCAGGATCATAGCTTGATATTGTGAAGTATAGTATCCCCTTAGTACTACATGGCATATTCCTAAGGACAGTTTGTCCTACCTATATCAAGATAGTCTATCATATCATACCGAGGGAATTTCATTATGGATTAGATTGGGTTCTTGTATATCTTAAGGTTATTGGAAATTGCAATTCAAAAATACCAAAAACATTCATAAAACTTCATCAAAAATCCAAAAACATTCAAAATATTGTATAGCTGAAAATCCAAAAACATCCAAATTCCTGTACAACTAAAATCCAAAAACATTCGTAAAATTGTAAAGCCAAAATCCAAAACATTCAAAACACATAAAAATCCCTAAAAAGGTAAAACATCAAAAATCCAAAAATAGTTCCATGTCAAACTACAAGTCTCTGAGTTTGAATATAGGCAAGGCCACCATTGATGTGCCCTCGAGACACCCTAGGTCAGTCCTTTAGGAGTCCATCATAATAAACTGGCAATCCATCAAATGTTAATATCTCATCTTCAATAAGTCAAGTCAGTCAAACTACGTGATCTGTGCTTGTATAACGTAGGCAATTATAATATTTGATCAGCCCTCGAGGCCCCTAGGATAGCCTTTTAGGTTAGGTTCTTGGTCGAAATATTGGAAAAACCATAAACATTCAAATATTGAAAAACCACTAAACATTCAAATATAGGAAAATACAAAAAAAATTGGAAAACTTCAAAAACACAAAAACATTTGAAAACTTAGGAAAATGCAAAAAAACATTTGAAAACTTAGGAAAACACAAAAACTTTGAAAAACCTTGGAAAACCCTAAACAACCTCAAAATAATTGAAAACCAAAACACCCACATAAACTTTCAAAAGACAATAAAAATAGCCTCAAAACATCTTCAAAACACTAAAAACATTGAAATATTCTAGAAAATCCAAAACCATCCATCCCATTTCGCTTTCACCTGTAATAAACCTTCACCCATAATAAATTGATCATTATCTTCAACCTTTGGCCAAACAAATGGAAAACAAGTTTCACAAATCGTAAAGTGAAAACCTAAGTGTCAAAATCTAAAGTCTGAATCATAGGTAAATGTGACAGTGAAGTTTGTATCAATGTCTTCTCATAAACCTTATCCTAATCAAACCACCCAATCAAAAAGTCCTAAGATGCATCCTTCCTATGATGGACATCAGTATCAAAAATCACCTTAGCTAAGTTAAACTGGAAAGAGATATAGATAACAGTGACTGTTTGTCTTTGATCTTTTATTCTGATTTATCTTAGTGACCCATTCCTAGGACCTCTCGATGATGTCTATAAAAATTATTTAGAGAGAAAGGACTGGGGCGTCGATCATTATCTTTCATTTTCTATGCTTTTGGTTATTCTTGTAAAATAATCTTGGTGCATACTGCTTAGTTGTGTGTAGGGAGGTTATTCAGAGTAGATTGTTGACTATTGTGTATGCTTTGGTCCAAGATATTCTAAACTACTAAACTACATTCTGACGAGGTTTCTGTATGTCAAGGTGTGAAAAATAACTATCCTATCTATTTGTAGAGTCAAATTCCATTACACTAGATACAACATCATCCTAGTTATTAATACCTTGATGCATCGTATCTATGTGTTATATCAAACAATAAGTAATGACAAAAAATCCAACTCCCAAGATATAAGAAAATAATCATCACTCATTTCTCATCGTCATCTCTAATAAAGTCTCGGTGGATCATAGACTTGTTGGACTTTTGAATCAATCTCAAAATCAAAGGTCAATCATCTTATTTCTTCTATCTTCTCTGCACGCTTACCTGGTATCATGACAGTCAATAAAAACAATATCATCAATGCATCCATCCTGCATCCATAAATCATCAACATACATACATATCGCATATCATAAACATACATTGCATATCATATCATAAGCATGAATATCTACATTATCCATACATACATCCATATGCATACATCATCATCTCATAAATTGCATAGAAAAGTACACAAAAATAAATACATACATATCATTTGCATAAAAAACTCATATCATAGCATCCATCTCATAACATATCATAAAAAGATACTAAAAAAGAAGCTCATCCATCCATTGCTTCCATACATAACCATTATACATCATATCAAATGCATCCATACATTCACAAGCATGAAATAAAGAGGACATCACATCATATCACATTCAAATCATCTCATATATATCAAAAAATAGTGACTATCATGATACAATATTTGAATTTGTGTTTGTATATCAATCAAGAATACAATATCCATGAGGCTATCAAAAAGGAGCCCATGAATGTATATATGTGTAACGAATTGAGCAATAATAAAAAAAAATCTACATAGGCAGGCTAGCCCTAGTGGTCACTCATCTCACCCCTAACTAATGGTTCATCCTAAGCTCTAGGTGGTGCTCTACTTCGCTGTGATAAGTCAGGTTGTCACATCCCCTATGGAACATCATGGTGGTAGTGCATATGATAGTATGCGACCTTTGTGACATCCTCTCTATATAATCAAGTAGATATAGTACTACCCTATGATTTTGTAGTCACTGCCTCTAACTATTGTCTCCACCCAATCTCCTAGGCTAGCTGCATGTCCATTTTCTACCAAAACTAAACCTCATGGTCTCTCTTAACAGTCATGGCCTATAGCTACTACTGCAGTTGATCCCTCTTTTCCTGTAGCTAGTCTCTCTCAGCAATGAGATCCTTAATCCATGCTTGTGCATGTGCTTCTAGTTGTATAGGTGGAGGAGGTGGTGGTTCCCATAGAACCTGTCCAATGTGCTACCCATCCTGATGCCCAGCCTTAATCCGGTTATTTTTGGTGCCCATCACCTGGCACCTGATCCTATCCTTGGCCTCAACCACCATCTCTACCACTGTCCCTACCTCCTTCTTTGCCTTGACCTCTGCCTCTACCTCTACCTCTACCATGGTATGTCCCCACTACATCTATAAGGTGTGTGGGAGGCCTAAACTATGCATCATACCTTGGAGTGATCCCCACATATAGGATACCCTAATCATATTCCCAAGCCTATGGGATGAGTGAATCATTGATCACCACCACGAGATCAATAATGACACCCCACTGAGCCTCTCTCTGTGATCTGAAAAATATAGTAGTATAATCCTAAGTTGGTACATCTTTTGTCTCTCCAAACTGCTGGGCAACATAGTTTGGAAGGTATCACTCAACAATGGTATGCTCTCAGCTCTATATGTACTGAGTTTTTCATAAAAAATCTAGTTGTTGCTATTCATCATACCATCATGGATGGTGAAGCCATGGCCTCCATCTAAACACTGTCATGTCATCAATGACATGACACCAATATGCTAAGCATGTGGTGCCTATATGCTACAATATCATTGGCACTACATATCTGAAAACAACAAGCTCATCCTCATGGATATCAGTGAGGACAATGATGGGCCTCAACACTGCAATGTGCTTGTATGCCTATATGTGCAGTAAGGTCACTCCTTCTCTGATACTCCTACCATCTCAGTAGATAGCCTTGTGCATATAATGGTATAGGGAGGAAAGAAGGATTGAACCCTAGGAATACATGATATCCCTCTAGATCCCATCAGTATGGAGCAACAATGCCACAAATTAGGTCTCCACTCAACAATCTAAAGGTGTCGAAATGACCTTGGTAGAAATCCAAATCAATCTAGGAGCTGACAAGACTAACCTGTCGTCTGTGAAGAAGAGAGAGACATGTGTCTCTCCTGACATCTGGGTCATAAATGATGCACTCACCGTGAATAGGAAAATGTAGAATGTGCCACACATCCTCAATTTTGACAGTCACCTCCCTATTGGGCAAGTGGAAGGAAAACATATCGTTGTGCCATCTCTTGACCAACATTGTCATCAAGGAAAGATGATTCTCGATCTCAGGCATGAAGGCAACAAATCCTAACCCTAGTCTCCCCAACTACTCCACCTCCAAGTCGTCAACATCTCTAGCTACATAAAAAATATCATATCTATGCTCTCGAGACATTAGCAGTGGCAGATCCACCTATACCCATCATGCACACAACTTCATTTTATCAAAAAAGTTGAAAAAATAATCAAAATTTAAGACTTTACACCTAAAACATCTATAGCATCATTTAAATCAATAGCGTCACTAATTTTAGGGTGTGTCGCTATTTAAAAATTTCTTGAATGATATCATACACTCGAATCAGGTATACTAACATCAATTCCTACTAAAACCCATCCTCTTTTCACTTAACTAATTAAAATTTCCTAGCTATTTAATTAATTGCATCATTTGCATCTATTAACCTAATTAATTTAATCAGGTTAATTCACCCCCTTCCATGCTAACATTTCATCTCATTAAATTAAACAAATCAAATTATTTAATTTAATCCATAAGTCTCCTTATTTAATTAAAATAACCCTAAGTTATTTAATTAAATATCATTCCAGCTTTCCCCCTTTTTACATTAAATCACTTTATTTAATGAAAATCATTTAATTCCCCTAATTTTTATGATTGAAAATTTATTTAATTATAAAATTACTAATAAAACTAATTCCTCTCACTTTCAAGGTAATATTCCTCCTTTGCACATTCCTCCAAGAGGAGTATTCTCATGGAATTTTCCTTCCCCTTTTGCACAATTAAACTTGGTTTTAATTTTCTAAACATCTATTTCCCTCACCCATGCGAATATTCTCTCTTCTTACTCATTTGAAAAAGGGGAATATTCCTTTTCTAACAAACTTAGTTAACTTCTTGTGCAAGTTAACTTATGACTTCTTTTGCAAGTTAAAAGTGTGTTTTTTTGAATAAAGGTGAACCCTTGATTAAATCTCATCATTGATTCTCACCCATTGATGAGAATCCATGATCCATGCCTCCCAAGTTTCTTCCATCCTTGACCATTGATTAACCTTTTTTTTTTCATTCAAGGGGTAAATGCTTTTGACCAGAGCTATGAACCGGATACAACCATTCAACAATACCACTCCAACAAGGTTTGAACCTTGGTGGCAAGAACAACAATGCCACCTATAAACCATCACACCATGCCAATGCCGACATTGATTAACCTTTTTTATTTTAGCCCTTCATTTTTCATTTTCTTTCCTATAAATAGATCACTATTTAGAGACAAATGGATCCATATTTTAACATCAAACTTATGTTGTTAATGTATACACCTAAAAATGGTCATCACATTCAGTTAATTGAATACAACCTATTTAATTAATACTTCAACTACATATAAATAAGGTATTACTTTATTTAAATTGTTCACTTTCCTTTTAACTCTCCAAAATCACATTCTTCTAAATAATTAAATAAACAAAATACCCTAAACATGTTTATTTAATTAACCTTCCTTAATCCTGATTAAGAATTAGAGCACATTTCTACAACTTTTTGTGTTCCACCTCATAAAGGTCACATGAAAATAAATAATCCTACTTATTAATTAGAATTATCCTCACACACTCCACCAATGAGAAAAAGAACATGCCTTTATTCCCCCACACTTCCAACAAATTTGGAGCACATGGGTCTTTGTTTCACACACTTGGGAATCCCATACATTTGGCATGCTTCCAATTGGTCAAAGGATTCTCTCCACACACATGGCATGTTGTCCTTGGTCAAAGGGACAACATTTGGATTCCTTTCATATCCACCGTCTATTATTTCTCCTTCGAATATAGACCGTTGATAGGTGCCACATCACAAAATGCTTGAGAAACCCTATAAATACACCTTCTTGTCTTAGAATTTATCATCCACCTTTTGAGTAATGTTATAATGCTATTTTTAGAAACAAATTGGAATAGTGTTATAATGCCATTTTTCATCCACACTTTGAGTATTGTTACCATGCAGGTTTTTCGTAGGAGCTTGGAGCTTTTATGGAGTCTTATACTTAGTTTTCACATCATGTGTTACTTTTCATTCTCATATTAGATTAACTCATTGCTTCATAGTTACATTTTATCATCCCCATTGCATCATAGTTACATTTTAGGTTATTTTGTTTTATGCTTGCATTTGATCATATGCATAATCATGGATAGTTCACTATAGTTTTATATCATCTCTCTCATCTCCACTTGCATATTTATCATCAACATCATCCTTCCTTTATCATTATATTGATCATCAATTTCATCCTCTCATTTCATTTAGAAGCATACCACTAATCCTTTCAGCACACATTTGCACATAGAAATCATCTTAACTTGCATATTAAGCATCAAATCTCATTTTCTAGGTAGTCATTTTAACAGCCTTTGTGCCCATAGAAATCTGAGGGCCAAATGGTTTAATACATCCCTAGAAATAGAGGACAATGATATGTATTTGAAAGATTTGATTGTATTACGAATAGAGTAGTTTTACTTGCTTCAAACTTTGAATGTAAACCATCTCATTAAGGTTTGTGTTGACATTAGAATACTTCTCCACATTCGACATATGATAAAACCAAATAAAGATAACACCTAAAGATCAAGATAAAATGGTCTTCACATGTCCTTGGGGCACTTTTTGTTGGAATGTGATGCCTTTTGGGTTGAAAAATGTTGGAGCTACATATAAGAGAGCTATTACTACCATCTTCCATGACATGATGCATACTTTTATGGAAGACTATGTAGATGATCTATTGGAAAAATCCTACACTATAGAAGGACACTTAGAGATTCTAAACAAAATCTTCACAAGATTGGAGAAATTCAAGGTGAGGTTAAATCCCAAGAAATGTGTGTTCGGTGTAACATTAGCTAAACTTTTGGGATACATTGTCTCAGCTAAAGGCATTGAGGTGGATCCTGCAAAGGTCAAATCCATCATGGAAATGCCTCCTCCTAAAAACATCATTCAACTCAGATCATTACAAGGAAGGTTTCAGTCCATTAGAAGATTCATTGCTCAACTAATTGATTGGGATCAAATTGAGCTGCTTGGCATACCCACCTTTTCAAACAAGGATGCCCTCATGAACTTCCTATGTTCTGATAATCTTGACACATGTTCTACCATTGAATCTCATAATGTAGCTCCTGACGAAGGGAGTGTCAAACCTTTCAGCTGCAAAATGAAAAATATAAATGGGTCTAATAGTGAAAACCATCTAATGGCACTATTAAATCAGGAAACAGTAAAAACAAAGAGTATCTCAAGGTGAAAACCTCCCTAAGGCACCAAGAGATGGAAGGTTTGAAACTCTCCCAGAACACTACCAAGAGATATCTTCAGTACTAATAGAACCTACACAATCCATCAATGTTGGTACAACTGATCTAGTGAAGACCCTACATTTAGCAGAATCCATGAAAGAAGAGAAGAAACCTTGTTTCATCAAATTATTTGAGGAGAGGCAAATCAACTTTTCTGGGTCATATGTTGATATGCTAGGCATAGATCCAGATCTCATTATGCATCATCTATCCTTACCAGCCGACACAAAACTAGTAAATCAAAAACTAAGAAAGATGCATCCCCATATCACCCTTCTGGTGAAAGATGAGTTGAAAAAGCTATTAGATGAAGGATTCATAAGATCTATTGACTATGTCGAATGGATATCAAACATTGTTTTGGTATCCAAACTAGATAAGAGCATCAAGATATGCACAAACTTCAAAGATCTTAACAAAGCCTGTCCAAAAGATTATTTTCTCTACCAAACATTGATCTGATTGTAGACTTGATCGCTGGGCATGAAATGTTATCACTTATGGATGGCTTTTTAGGATACAACCAAATTAAGATAGCACTTGAAGATCAAGATAAAACAGCCTTCACATGTCCTTGGGGCACTTTTTGCTAGAATGTGATGCCTTTTGGGTTGAAAACTATTGGAGCTACATATCAGAGAGCTATGACTACCATCTTCCATGACATGATGCATACTTTTATGGAAGACTATGTAGATGATCTATTGGAAAAATCCTACACTAGAGAAGGACACTTAGAGATTCTAGACAAAATCTTCACAAGATTGGAGAAATTCAAGGTGAGGTTTAAATCCCAAGAAGTATGTGTTCGTTGTAACATCAGCTAAACTTTTGGGATACATTGTCTCAACTAAAGGAATTGAGGTGGATCTTGCAAAGGTAAAAGCCACCATGGAAATGCCTCCTCCTAAAAATGTTAGCCAACTCAGATCATTACAAGGAGGGTTTTAGTCCATCAGAAGATTCATTGCTCAACTAGATGATAAAACTCATCCTTTCAACCACAAGTTATTACATAAGAATGTCTCTTTCAAGTGGGATGAAAAATGTGAAGCTACCTTTAGTCAACTAAAGCATTACTTGATGACACTACCTGTGTTGATACCACCAGTCAAGGGAAAACCATTATTACTAAACATTGCAACAACTGAGATATCTTTGGGAGCCTTATTAGCACAAGAAGATTCTACAGGAAAAGAAAGAGCCATCAATTATATCAACATGACCTTAAATGGTTATGAGATCATTTAAACCTTTATTGAGAAAGCTTGCTTAGCGGTTGTATTTGCTACACAACAATTAAGGCACTACATGCTAACTCACACCATCAAACTCATTGTAAAACTTGACCCATTAAAGTACTTACTTAGCAAAGCTACTTTAATAGGGAGGTTAGCCAAGTGGGTCATGATATTGAGTGAGTTTGACATCTAGTACATGGCTAGGAAAGCAATTAAAGGTCAAGTCATAGCAGATCAACTATTTGAAGTTGTTATAAACCAAGATCAGACATGCAAACCAAAAACCTTCCATAGAAGAGAAAATCAGAAAAAGCAAGAGCTTTGTAAAAGATGTGCAAAATATTATTATTTAGGAATTCATAATTACATGAGAATGATTTTCCTTATAGAAGCAAATTATGCATAACCCTAATCTTATCTTGAGAAAAAAGATAGCTCGACAAGATAAGGATGAGAATAATTAACCTAGGAATTAAAATATTACCTAAGTAAAGTTATGCAAGTGTAATAATTAATTAATTACACTAACACCCCCCCCATAAGTGTAACTTAGGGAGACTAAAAAAGCATGCACCTAAAACTAAGATGAATGCAAGAAAGTATGAATGGGTCCCAACAACAAGGCCTGATCAGGTACCCATGTACAAATGCAATAATCAGGTAGAGAATAAAAACCCAGTGGGACAAAACCCCCCTACAATGAGATGACTTCTACAAAGAAGCACTGGAAGAACACTGGAGCTGAAATCCAATAAGCAAGGAAAGATACTTTTGTCTAGAAGAAACCAAAACAGAATCATAATAATGCGACAATGGACCCGATCCCACGGAACACTAGAAAACTCAAAAACTAGAACAACCTTGGAATCTGTGAAGCAACAGTAGATGAAATGATGATAGAATCTGGAAACCGTGTATCTTGATGTTGATGCCAAACTGAGACTAAAACTCTTCCATGGGAACAAGTATCATAAAGACTCTGGAACATTAACCATAAAAACATGGCCCTCAAACTGAGATGGATCTGAACCAATGCGCATCGATAACCATAAACTCCCAATCTAAAGTGTGAACCGATGTGAATCTGATATGTGTCAAGCTAAGACAAGATGTGGCCAAAAGAAACTAAGAAACCAGATATAACCCATGTGAGTTTTCAACAAATCAAGATGAAGATGGAGATCAAAGTGCATGCACACTCTAATCAAATTATTATGCAAGAAACCCCCCTGATGGAACTTTATATCAGTTCATTTATTACAATAACCCAACAATTGTAAAAGGAGAGAATGCAAACATGCATAAAAATAAAATAAAAATAGACCTTAGATTTGTGTAGAGTACTAAACCAGTTTTCCAACACCGCAAGAATGGCGAAAAATGGATAAGCGAGTCAAAAGATATGTCTCCTAGAGTGAAAACAACAACATGCGAGTTCTGAGGCTTAAAAATGCATCAAAAATACAAACCAAAAACTCACACCTACACCATTACATAGAACTCAAAACCAGCTTTCCGACGATATCTCATTTGTAAAAAAATAATGTCGTATGCAAAATTTATGCCCGATTCCGTAAAAGTGCTTTGATTATGCCCAATAAGGTCCTCCAGAGCCCTCAGGGGCTAAAAATATTTGGCCCCTGGTCACATGCAGGACCAAAGGCTAGCATACAAGGGGCTGGGGTGAAGCTTGTGGTAGCCAATGTGACCACACAGGGGGTTGTTGAGTGGCTGGGGCTTATCTCGGAGCTCCTGGTTCTCCAAACAACCACAGCTAGGGGCTTGGACTGGCAGGGTGCTAGACTAGGCACTCGACTGCCTAAGTGACCATGACGAAGCTTGCGGGGGCTGACTGCTACTGGTGGTGCATGGGTGGAGACTTTTGGTGGTAGTGGTTGACCGGCGGCCACATGGTGGCCGCTCAGTGGCAACTGCCTTTTGCATTGGCAGCGCAGAAACTTCTATGGTTTTTAATTTTTAATTTATTTTTTTGAATTTTTCTCAAAAAATATGCCTCGGGAAGCGAGATGGGGAGTCCGTACGACCTCCCTGGAAATTTTTTTTTGCCTCTCTAGAATAATTTTTCCAAAATGGAAAAACTTTATATGAAGATAGGGGTTTTTTAGCGTTGTGAATCCAACAGCGAGGTTCGTTTTGGCCCAAAATGCCCAAAAAATTAGGCAACCCCCAGATCTCTTAGAAAAATCATCGAACTTGAAACCCTCACAAATTTCTTCAACAATGAAAAAAATCAGCAAAATAAAAGCCATTTTTGGCCTTTTCCAACGCTCTGAATCCAATGGAAAACCCCAATATGATCCAAGATGTTTCATGAATATGCTCAAGGAATATAACCCTCAAGGAACCCCGAACATGCTTTGCAATGTATTTCTCCAAAAAAGCTGAGAAGGGGCTGCAAATCAAGGCTCTGATACCATGTTAGAAACCAATATCAGACATGCAAACCAAAAAACCTTCCACAAAAAAGAAAATTAGAAAAAAGCAAGAGCTTTGCAAAAGATGTGCAAAATATTATTATTCAGGAATTCATAATTACATGAGAATGTTTTGCTTTATAAAAGCAAAGTATGCATAACCCTAATCTTATCTTGAGCAACAAGATAGCTCAACAAGATAAGGATGAGAATAATTAACCTAGTAATTAAAATATTACCTAAGTAAAGTTATACAAGTGTAATAATTAATTAATTACACTAACAGAAACACCATTGTTAGATAACAATCTAATGAACATTGAATTCCCTAATAATGATATCCTAACCATATCTACACAATAGTGGCTGCTATACTTTGATGGCTCTTATACACAACATGGATCAGGCATGGGAATCTTGTTTGTCTCACCGCAAGGATACACAATTCCTAAATCCTATAGATTAATGTTCCCCCGCACCAACAACACAGCTGAATATGAAGCATTGATCATTGGAATCAAGATAGCTATTGAATGGAAAATCACAGAATTGCTAGTCTATGGTGACTCACAACTAGTCATTAACTAAGTCAATGATGATTATCAAACCAAGGATGAAAGTTTGCTGCCCTACAAGAGGATGGTGGATGATTTCAAAAAGTACTTTGTTAAGATCAAGTTTGCACAAGTTCCTAGAATAGAAAACAAAGTTGCAGATGTAATGGCCACCATTGCTTCTCTCTTGTAGATACCTGAACAACAAAGTTGTTATGAATTCATGGTAGAATGAGTGTCCAACCCAACCTATGAAGATCCAGAATCCCAAGTGATATGCCATATTTTCGACCTTCACATTTCCCTCTATGGAGAGATCCATACCTTCTTGCAAGACAATACCCTTCCAATTAACTTATCTCAAAACTAAAAATGAAACTTTATTCGACAAGCTGCTCACCACACCCTAGTAGCTGATGTGCTTTATAGATGAGGTTTGGATGGTACTCTTCTTCGGTGTCTAGAACATAACGAAGCTGAAACCATTTTACAAGAGGTTCATGAAGGTATCTGTGGCACACATTCAAGTGGCTTAACCTTAGCTAAGAAATTATTAAGATTAGGGTATTACTGGCATAACATGGAGAAAGAGTCATTTTGATATGTCAAAAGGTGTTCCAAATGTCAAATTCACGGAAACTTGATACATGCACCTGGACAAGAGTTGCATCCATTCACAGCTACATGGCCTTTTTGTTAGTGGGGATTGGACCTTGTAGGTAAGATTCACCCCTCTTCCTCCAATGGACATAAGTTTATAATCAAAACCACAAAATACTTCACCAAATGGATTGAAGTTGTTCCTCTAATCGCCATCACCGAGAAACAAATCTCATCATTCATCCTGAATTATCTCATATGTCGGTATGGTGTTCCTCAATCTATCATTACAGACAATGGCCAACCCTTTAAGAATCAAGATGTTCAAGAGCTTTGTGAAAGATTCCATATCCAACATAGGTTTTCTACACCTTACTATCCCTAAGGGAATGGCCAAGCAGAGGCCTCAAACAAGACTATCCTGAAGATTTTGAAGAAAATTGTCAATGAAGGTAGACATGATTGGCATGTTCAACTAAACCCGACATTGTGGGCTTACAAAACTAGCATCTGTACCCTGACATGAGCAACACCCTATTCTCTTGTCTATGGGTCAAAAGCTATTTTACCTATTGAGGTTGAGATACCATCCCTACATGTGTCACTTAAAGGGATGATTTCAGATGAGGATTACAAAGTATCTAGGCTACAAGAATTAGAACTATTGGATGAACATCGACAACATGCAGTTGATCACCTAAAATCTTATCAATAAAGGATATCTAGTAGCTACAATCATAGAGTAATACCTAGATCCTTTTAGGTGGGCAACTTAGTCTTAAAATAAAATCCCCATAATCAACAAGATCGAGAGAAGAAGGGAAAATTTGAACCTAACTAGTTGGGTCCCTTTGTTATAGTATTAGTCTTTAGATTAGGAGCATATCAGTTATCCACACCAGAAGGGGATTTGATTGATGAACCCCTCAACAAATTTCATCTCAAAAGGTCTTACACCTAGCTCATCCAGTGCATTGGTAAAGTTCCTGGGAAAAATACCGAAAAAATCATTAAAAGGATTGAAAAATAGTAACGAAAAAAAGATCGTCCTCTAGTGAAAACCACTTTGGTGGTGATTTGGGAAAGTACCTTGGTGAAAACCTAGAAAATATACGCCTTTAGTAAAATAAGCACTCTTCATATATCTTGGGATACGTGACTTGCTCTATAGCATTCATCCATCATGCTTCCATCTCTGCATTTGTCACGCTTCCATGTTTGCATCATAGCTTGATCTAGTGTTTGTATCAGGGTATCCCCTAGCATTACTCGGCCCATTCTACAAATCAGTTTGTCTTATCACATCACATTGGGGGCATGTCCTACATTGGATTGGATTCTTGTACATTCTCAAGGTCTAAAAATCAAAAATCCAAAAACATTCAAAACATATCAAAAAAAAATCCCAAAAACATTCAAAACATATCAAAATCCAAAAATAGGTCAAAAAGTCAAAAATTCAAAAAAATGGTTGTCATTCGAACTACATCATCTCTGAGCTTTGAACGTAGGCAAGGGTGATCTTTGATTATCCCCCGAGACATTTAGGTCAATCTTTTAGGTGTCCATTATGTTCATATTTTAGTCTTGTAAATCTTGGGCATGTCGTCAGTTGAACTACGTGGTCTCTGCGTGTATAACGTAGGCAAGGCTAATCTATTGATCAGCCCCTGAGGTCCCTAGGATAGGTCTTTAGGTTAGGTCTTGTTCATCATGGTTGTGTCTCACCCTACACTAGGGGCAAAATCCTGCACTCACTAGGGGCAAATAAACTTTGACCTTGAACCAACAAGCAAACAGTTGTCAGACCAAAGTTACAAACACAAACTTCAAATGAATGATGCTCTTTCTGAATCAAGGGTTTATCATGTTAAACACAAAAGTTAAAATTGTTCTACTTTTATTTTTGATATCATATCTCTCAAGTCCCGATGATGTATCGAACTAGAGGAGCAAGGAAGGAGTGTGATTTTTCTTTGTCTGTTGTTTGTGAGTTTATCATTATTACTATGCAAGTTGTCACGAGATGTGCACTACAAATTATCGTTGATGACATTCTGAATTTGCATAGGAAAAAGATTAACTCTTGTTTGTTTATGCAAGCGATGCTCAGGTCATCTCGGTTTAATTATACTTAGATGCTTGTGTTAACTTGAAATTTTAAAACATCATGGAAGTAGTACTCAGGTCATCTTGGTCTAAAATATGCGATCAATGCTTGTACTCACTTTCAACATTTTAATGGCCCAATGATGATAAAAAGCACGAAAAATTGGTTAATATAAATGACAACTTTTGAAAATGAGATTTGCATAGTTAAGTTATATTGCATTCATGTTAGTATTGCATGCATATTTATGGGGCTTTTCAATGCTGAAAAAATTTCACAATGGTGTCATCTCTATTATTAATGGATTGAGTATACTGGACATTGACCAAAAACAAATCATTCTCATTTAGTTGCACATCAATTGCATCATCATTTACATATCTTAGAAAACATTCTCACATCATTTACATTCATACATTCCATCATAATATTTGTCTCAGAAAATACAAAATAAAATAATAAAGGACATACATTGCATATCATTTCCAACATCAAAATCATGTCATCCACTACGCTTAAATAAGTGATTCTCTTCAGATTTCCAAGAAAGTTGGGAAATATGTCATATTTATGAAGCTTAAAAGATCAATCTACTATTGTCTTCCCACAACTTTTGGAAGTTGGACAAACTCACTCATTTAAGCTTAAAGACCCTAGAACATAATCATTTGCATAATCATTTGCATCACATAATCATCATTCATCATTACAAAACATCATACATCATTTGCATCCCATCCATGCATATTCAACATAATCATCACATGGAACATCATACATCATTTGCATAATCAAATCCATCATCCATAGCATATCATATCATCAATTTCATATAAAACATTACATAGCATATAAAATAGAAATAAAATGCATCCATCCTAGGAATCCATCATGAAATCATATAGACACATAGATCATAATCACCACTGCAAATCATATATACCTCAAAACACAATGTCAAGTGTACAATGATATCCAAACATCGAGAGGTGCATCATAAAAAATGGCAGAAATCATAATGTCTCAACTAAATCGGTGTATACATTGGGTCTCAGCACATCATCAAGTCTTAGTACATTAATCAATCCTATATGAGGGCATATCAATCAAATAGAGAATTCAAACCACATCACACAATCAAATCTGAATCCGCTTGCACTAGATGCGGAAATCCTCCTATGATCATAACATATCGCAAATCAACAATCTTATCAATCAATTGACATCAATTAGCCTATCAATCAATCAAATCAACCTCGACTATCATGAGGTTCATCAATTAATCATTTCAACCTCACCTATCATGAGGTTCATCAATCAATTCAACCTCACCCATCATGAGGTTCATCAATCAAATCAACCTCGCCTATTATGAGGTTCATCAATTAATGCAATCGCCTATCAGAGGTTCATCAATCAATTCAACCTCACCTATCATGAGACGCATCAATCAATCCAACCTCGCCTATCATGAGGTCAATCATCAATCCTATCATTGATCCTCGCCTATCATGAGGTCAATTTTTCTATCAACATCATCAAACATCATCAAATCAAACAATTAGGTTGAACGCGATCATCAAATATCAAACACAAGGAGGCAAAGCATGACAAAATTTAATCAACTAGCGAATTAGTGTTTCTTTATCGGGAGATAAATCGTCTTTGCATCATATCATCATCAAATCATCAAAAATTATCAAAATTTCAAAAATTTCAAAATTCACCGATTTATCTCCCGGGGGGCATATATCTGTCAATACCGAAATTCAAAAGTTTGGGGCATCGAAATATTGCATCGTATGGGGCATCGAAATCTTTTATGAGCATCGACATCAAAATTTTCTTTGAAGCAACATGTAAACACATTACTTCAAAGAGGGGAAAAATGTATACACCTAAAACGGTCATCACATTCAGTTAATTAAATACAACCTATTTAATTAATACTTCACTACATATAAATAAGGTCTAATTTATTTTATTGTTCACTTTCTTTTAATCTCCAAAATCAGATTCTTCTAAATAATTAAATAAACAAAATACCCTAAACATGTTTATTTAATTAACCTCCCTTAATCTTGATTAAGAATTAGACATTTCTACAACTTTTTTGTGCACTCATAAAGGTCACATGAAAATGAAGCCTAATTATTAATTATAATTATCCTCACACCTTCCACCAATGAGAAAAGCACATGGTTTATTCCCCCACACTCCAACAAATTTGGAGCACATGGGTCTTTGTTTCACACACTTGGGAATCCCATACATTTGAATGCTTCCAATTGGTCAAAGGATTCTCTCCACACACATGGCATGTTGTCCTTGGTCAAGGGGACAACATCTGGATTCCTTTCATCTCCACCGTCTATTATTTCTCCTTCAAATCTAGACTGTTTATAGTTTCCACCTCACAAAATGCTTGAGAAACCCTATAAATACATCCTCTTGCCTTAGCATTTATCATCCACCTTTTGAGTAATGTTATAATTCTATTTTGAGAAACAAATTGGAATAGTGTTATAATGCCATTTTTCATCCACACTTTGAGTATTGTTACCATGCAGGTTTTTCATAGGAGCTTGGAGCTTTCATGGAGTCTTATACTTAGTTTTCACATCATGTGTTACTTTTCATTCTCATATTAGATTAACTCATTGCTTCATAGTTACATTTTAGGTTAGTTTGTTTTATGCTTGTATTTGATCATATGCATAATCATGGATAGTTCACTATAGTTTTATATCATCTCCCTCATCTCCACTTGCATATTTATCATCAACATCATCCTTTGTTTATCATTGTATTCATCATCAATTCCATCCTCTCGTTTCATTTAGAAGCATACCACTAATCCTTTCAGCACACATTTGCACATAGAAATCATCTTAGCTTGCATATTAAGCATCAAATCTCATTTTTTAGGTAGTCATTTTAACAACCTTTGTGCCCATAGAAATATGAGGGCCAAACGGTTTAATAAATCCCTAGAAATAGAGGACAATGATACGTATTTGAAAGATTTGATTGTATTATGAATAGAGTAGTTTTACTTGCTTCAAACTTTGAATGTAAACCATCTCATTAAGGTTTGTGTTGACATTAGAATACTTCTCCACATTCGACACACGCACAGTTAAAATCACTCACACTCACACCCATATTTAGCATTTACCTAGCATCTTTTTAGTTTAATTACTTGCACATTAGCTTAGCTTCCATTAATGGCTTCCATGATAACCTAATGCATCCATTTAGCTTATTTGATAATTAGGGTTTGAATCTTTTTAGTTTAAAACTCATTTAGAATAAGCTTGCATACATCTATAGCATTTAAAATAGCTTACATCATGTTCATTTAGCTTTTAATCATGTTTCATCACACATTTCTTATCAATTTCATCATTTTTCTTCCACAAAACTGATTGGAACAAGCTCATTTATCCACAGGATTGGGAAAGGGTCGTTGTTCCACATCAACGTGTCACCACTTCCCCAATAGGATAAGTTTCAATGGATTAGAGTAGGAATTTTAAAATCTTTCATAGTTTAGCATGTTAGTTTAAGTTTATTTTGAATTATCTTTATTAGATTGATGTTTAGTGGTATGAATATGTTTCAATTCTTCATGCATCAAGTGTAGTCATCCCATACTAATCTATCGGTCGCAACAACAAGCATCCACACATCAAATCCTAAAGATCCCAATTGTCTCTTCATCAATGAGCTCCAAAAATTATAATCTATTCCATTGAACCGGGGTGACTTGTTTGTGGAAGAACTTTATTAATTGGCCATTGTGTTCAAAAATCCAAGGATCTACCTAATCTAATTAAGCTTGTCCTAGGGAATTTGGGGCTCTGATACCAATTGTTGAAACACAACAATCTACTAAGAGGGGGGTGAATCAATAGATATTAAAATTTTAACCCTTTAACCTTTAGTGCAGACTAATCTCTTGAAACACTTAGTGTGCAAATTAAAAGATGAAATGTAGAAATCTAAACAAGCACACAAATTAACAACTCATAACATAATATGTACGTGGAAAACCCCAGATGGGAAAAACCACTGTGAGAAATGCTACTAAGAGCTATTGTCCTAATCTAGCCTCATAATCCAATATTTAGTTACAATTATTTAAGGGAACCAACCCTAAGGAGACACCAATCCCTTGGTCTAAGGAGCACCTACTCCAAGGAAATACCCACTCCCTAATCTAAGAACCTACCCAAATATTTGATGGCACCCACCAATTAGATTTACAATAAGAGATATAACAATTTGATTATAATCCTTTGTTGCAACCTATTTGCAACTGCTCAATCCTCTGTTGTTGTTGGTGCAACACTCTCTTCTTTGCACACCCTTCTCTCTCTATCTTCCTCACACTCTTCATTTTTTTACACCTAGTTGATGATTGATCTTATGTTTTGTGTAGTTTTTGATCAATGGTGATTGTCTCAGGATTCTCTAATGTGTTCAGATCTTAAGTTAGGGTTTTAGGATATCTTCTACACTTCCATACTCTTTCATTAAGCCACAAAACATTAATTTCTAGTACAAATAATCTTCACTCTTAATCTCTCTTTCAAACCCTAGGATATTCATTTAATTTGTTCTATGTTTATTCGCTCTGATATGATCTTCATCATCTTTGCAATCTATGTCATCACTTAGCAGATTAAATCTACCATCATATTGGTTATTGGTGTAGTTGAGATAATTAACTTCGAGCAGAGTAGGTTTTTGGATTGAAACCTTGTTAACATAGACCTGACCATTGTATTTTTACATATTTAAATCTGGGTCATGGATCACCAGTCTTCACGCCATGATCTTGAGAATCCAATTCAATCTACACTACCCCCCACTATATTGCAAGCTCTAACAACGGGCCCACTAAATCTTAATGGGTTAGTGAGAAACTACCACCTTTCTACCTTTGACATCACCTTCCACTTCCACTTTACATTCATCACCCATTGTAATAACCATTCAATCGCTTTGCTTCACAACAACGATGTGAAGCTATCAAGTGATATGTCACCATGTTTCTACTAGACCCCCCAAACACATTGTCCTCCATTCGATCGAAATGAAATTTTATCTCCACCATTCTCAGATCCCCCATGAGGTATAAACTAAGTCCCACCACAGGTGTCATGGGATAATAGGTACCATTGATCTTCCTGAATGTAGCTATTGATCTTTACCGCAATACTACTAACACCAACTTGAACAGTCATGATGTTGCACTTAACCTTCATCACTTTGCCAGTTACCGTCATACTGCATGATACCAATTTACCATCGTCCATCCAAATGACCATTATGGGGTTTATGAGTTACCACTATTCCATAGACCCCCTACATGAACTGTCGTAGGATTGTGGGTACATACTACAATACCTCCAACTCAAGTTTAAACCTTTACAGTGTTGCGATGTATCACCATACTATCGATCCTTCATCAAAATTTTATGGGCTAGCGGATTCTATACTTCCATACCATAAATCCCCCTCACAGACTATCACGAGGTTGCAGGGACTTCCATACTGCTTTCTTTGAACACAAAGATAACATGTACACATGAAGTCTAAGGTCCAAAATCCTTTGGACTTAGAACATTTCTTCATTCCTTTGCAATTGATATGAGGTATAATCGATACCTAACATCTAAAACATTGGAGGCATAGTCAAAAATGACTAACTCCAAACACCTTCCTTCTTCATAAAGTGATACATGGTAAGCCTGAAGTGTGAACTCCGAAACCTATAGGCTTAGCACAAATTTAACTAAGTCTTCTACACCAAATATTCTTTTGACATCAAATAGGTACATTGTTGCAATCTTCCCTTTATATCAGCTCCATTTCACCTCTGATCTCTCCTTTTGACATTAATTTTGATCTCTCCTTTTGACATCAATCATAACAAAATGCTAACATTTATGTGCTTTTGTGTTGAGGGTTTTTTAATTTTGATATTTTAATGTTCTCACAACATAAAATTTTGAGGAAGCTAAATAAAATAACTAACAACCCATTGTGTAAATATGAGTAACACATATTTTTTGCAATTAAATAGTAGTGGAATAACATTTATAGAAACCATAAACCATGCAGAATATATAACGAAGTTGGAAAACACAATGTAGGTTCTACAATTAAATGATATTTTTTAAAACCACATAAAGCCCATAACGTCACCATTTTTTTCATTCTCATTTTGAAGGTTGTTGGTGAGCTTGGAAGGGAGTTGCAGGGGTTCGAAGTTCAAAGCAAAGTGGCCATTCTCCCTACTAAAAAAACATGTGACAAGTGTGGGTAGCTTGCTAGTAGGTATGTATATCTACCAAAAATATATGCCATTTTTCCATTATGCTTATGGATATGAATAATTGAACAGCTATTCATTGCAAAGATGGATTTTCATTGACGAGTTTCTAATGGTTTTCATTTGGCTTCAGTGTGTAGAGGGTTTTACAACATTATGTGGGTTGGAGGTATCATAAATCATGTACTCACCTCCTACTGTGTTTTCTAACCTGCAAGCATATTATGCATGTATATTTGTATCAGATGAAGAAATTGAAACTCAAGTTTTACTTTGCATAAGACTTGTTATAAATTTTGAAGGTTCCTTTCATTATATTCGTACTATCTAAATAAAAAATCTTTTAAAGAAATTCATACTCTTTTATAAAATACCAAGTTGGAAAACACTAGGTTTTATAAAACCTTCAACCCACATACTTTTCTAAACCCCTTTACAAGTAACACCTCAATTTGGTATGTTATGTGATTGTCTTGAGAACCTTTTATGAATTAGATAGTAAGAATGTAATGAAATTGGAAAACTCTGGGTATTATGAAACCTACAACCCACATAGTGTTGTAAAACCCTCTAGACGTAATAACCTAATTAGTTAGTTGTCCCTCCACTCAATCAAGTTAGTTTTATGAAACCCCCACCTGCAACTCCTCCCCATTCTCTCCACCACTTAGCTTTGAATGTACAAAATGAAATAAATGGAAAACCACATTGTTTTTTCCAACCTACAATTATATTCTACATTTATTTTTAAATCATATGAGGAAATTGAAATGCAATTTTGAGTGTAATTAAGAGTTTATTTAAATTGTGACTTCAAGTGAATGAACTTCACTACATTCTTACTGTCTACAAAACTAATTTTTTTCATTAGAATCATGTTTTCTATATATAATTCTACCAAACTAATAACTTCTAATTTTCCTACGACACATTGTACCAAAATTTTCTTATCTATCAAAATATCCTTTAGAAATTCCCTAACATTATTATCCTTTTCAAAAAGAATACATAGTAATTTGAATAATATTTCTCTTGAAGCACAACTTTTAATGCTTTTCCAATCATTTTTTACCATAATTTGGCTAACTTCACTTTTATCTAATTCAATTAAAAGGAGGAAAGTGGAGTTAGCCAACTCCACTTTTATTTGATTCAATCAAAAGTAGGAAAGCGAAGTTAGCCAAAGTATGGTGAACATTGAGTGGAAATGCATTAAAATTTTTGCTTCAAGAGCAAGATTATTCAAATTTTTATGTACTCTTGGGTATGTGCAAGACCATGATGGGCCAAAAAAGTGGCGATATGGTGGGTATGTGTAGGGTATGTGACTGACGACTTTGTTTTACCCAAAATTGATGAAACGAAAAGGGTTTTTAAAGGAGATTCTCATCCTTCTATCAATATAAATTATGTTTTACTTTGAATTTAATAAATAATTATTATTCATTTTCTATTTAAATTGCGACTAAAGTCCTGATTGATAGGATGATTGAAAAACATCTATAGATTTCAAATGGTATCAAATTTTTTGAATTTGAAACATGTGTCACATTCTATGTTGCACATACTATAAGATTAAAAAAAATGAATTTCATGAAGTTTGACTAAGTTAAGGTGGTTAGACATACAATTTTTTATATTTTTTAAAAGTTGTAATAAAAAATTTATAATTAATTGTTTACATGGAAAGATTACAAAAAAATATGCATCACATTAGGAAATGAGACATCTACTTATATCTAAAATATTATAAAAAAATATTATAATTTTATTGTGGTTGGAATTGGTTAGGCAGGGCACCTACTTATTTTTCTGAAATTTAAGTACTACTGCATTCAAATTTCAAAATTTCACCAAATAGATTTTAAAAATAAAATAAACCTAGTAGTTTAGAAACTACATTAAATTTTCTATAGATTCTATTCTTACATATTTTTGAAATAATATAGATAATTTATTCAAATTTTTACGTCAAGTTGCCTAACTCTATTTTTTCTAAAATTTTTGCCACTTAAGGGCCTATTTTTTCCATGATGATCCTACACATACCCTCTTTCTAAAAAGGATAATAGTGTTAGGGAAGTTCTAGAGGAAATTTTTATGGACAAGACAATTTTGGTGTAATGTGTCATAGGAAAATTAGAATTTATTAGTTTTGCAAGTGACACTTATGAAGCTTCAAAACTAATAGATAAAGCAGATATTATAGTTCATAGTTGAAAATATATTGTGTTGTAGAAGTTATTCATGATAGAATTCACTTCCTCAACTCCACCCATAGCATCATCTCTCACTTTCTTTTCCTGCACAAATTCTTTTGCAATACAAAACCTCTTTAGTTTGTCAACTTGTGCATTACCATTTTTATATTGCATATAATGCACATGCGCCTTCCTGAACTTCTCAAGAGCATGAAGGATCTCTTCAGTCAATACATTATCTATCTCAATCACTCTGCACTACTTCTTTTCGAGTGTTTTAAGAGAAGATTCATTTTTCATTCCATGCATTCTAGTACCTACTACCTTCGATTCTATATTGTCATTTTCCCATTGCAATTACTGTACACACTCCTTCATCAACTTCTCAAGAGCAAGAAAAATCCCTTTAGTCAATACATTATCTATCATATTCACTTTGGTATGCTTCATTTCAAGTATTTTTAGAGAATATTCCTTTTCCATTACATTCTTTCTGCTACGTGCTACTTAAGTTCTACATTGCTATTTTCCCATTACACATACTACACACACACCTTCCTCAACTTCTCAATAGTAGGGAGAATCTCTTCAATCAATACTATATATTTTATATGTCTTATTCAATGTGGTCTACATAAATTTTTAAGGTGATCTTCATTTCATTCTTACTATGTAGTAAAAAAAATTCTTCATTATATTCATATTGTCTATATATAATTGCAAGTTGGAAAACACTAGGTGTATAATCAAATTGAGCTGATGAGTGAAAAACCAATTGTGTTGTTATTGTGTTAATCAAAAAAGGTTTTGATTACATTCATAATGTTTTTTAAAAGTGAAATTTGCAAAAAACTCACTGTTATTAAAGCTACAACCAACACACTCTTGTAAAACCCTCTACATGTAACAACCCAATTGGTTAGTCATCCCTTAGATCAATTTGTTTAGTTTTATGTATCCCCCAACTACAACTCCTCCCCATGATCTTCACCCTTTAGGTTTGAGCATGCATAATGACATAACTCATAACATAGAGTGTTTTCCAACCTATAATTATTTTGTGCATTATATATTATTTAAACACATGTTCTTGAAAAGCAATACTTATTACAATTTAGAATGTATGTCTTACTCACATTAACCTACAATTCCTATGGGTGCACAAAAACTAGAGAAAGGGATAGCTTCTTGTGCAAGCCACCAATGCAGCAAGTTTTATGGTGAAAATCCTACCCACAACATGAGAAACACAATTTGACAACATCGTTATCTCCTTGCTTCCATCACCATAACATTTTCTCCCGTCTACCAATTTTGTCACTTTTCTCCCTCATCTAGGAGAGCCCCACACTATGTCGTCCCATTGAATGTTGTGTATGTTTCTATGTATGTTTATATATGTTTTTTGTATGTTACATGCTTATGACATGCATTCTTGTAGGGAGAACAGCTACTATTTTTTGGTCAATCAAGGTGATTACCAAGGTTTTTGCTGACTTCTTAACCTTTATTCTTGCATAACCAATGCACGTCGCAATTTTCAACCAATGTGTCTTGTAATAATTTGTATTTTTTAAGTCATCTGTACAAGTAATGGTTCAGTTTACAATATCATTGAACAATGGTTATGATACCAATATTTTTCATTTGCGTGTCCATTGAGACACACAGGATATAAATAGAAGTTTGATAGTGGTATGTGGTATCCTTCTTATCTATTTTTTTTCCCTTATTGATTTTTGCAAGTTATGGCCTCTATCATATGCCAAGAGAGAAAAAAAATTCATATATTTGAATGAACGTTAAGTGCTTCACAGTTCCAGTACAATGGTAAAATGACAGATATAATTGTTGATATATATTACTAGTGTTAGCAATAGGTTAAATTGGAAATTAAATTCTCGTTGTATAGTTTAATATGTTTTTTATTGTTTGTACAAGATGGCATGTTGCAATCAACACAACATATAATCCAATATTGGTGAAATTCTGAATAAAATGAATTCTTTGTAGCACCAAATATCTTTAATTGTCTAATTTAATCTATTAATGAGACTTTTCTTCTTTTTAGATGGTTGATATATTTGAGTAAAAAAATTTGAATAAAACAAGGGTAGGTGGATTGAGAAGGATGCTTTAGGAGATGTGAAGCTTTTTCACTAAATACAAGTGATTCTAGCTGTTATAGCTTGAATTGCAAGTGTATTGGATAGTTAAATTTACAAAAAATATTTTGAATTTAGAAGTTCTAATTTATTTATAGATGAGATGCTTACTATGGGGAATGCAAACAATTTGTAGTTTAATTTAAATAAAATAAATGTTACATTATTGTGTGCCTATTATATCTTTTAATTTTACATGAAGGATGTTTCCTCCTTGAAGTGTAAGTGTTACATGGGAAATACTCAAAACAATAGTGAACGATGATACTGCATCCTTTTATTTATCCTCCTCATAATTGATTTGTGTTAATTTTAGGATGATTTCTCCAACACTACATTAGTATTATTTATCTCCCAAAATAGAACAAGAACCTTTGGATACTTGGTAACTAGATCAGATATATTTGCAAAAGAACATAATATTTATCATTTTACATTAGAGTATTTCCCTTTTTAAATTGTGTACCTTTGTTTAGTTGTGATGCATCTTTGCATAGTTAGGTTTCATAAGGTTGTGATTAAGGAACATTGTTATTGTAATTATTTTACTCATTATAATACACCATACAAAATGCCAAGGTGAGGCCATAATAACACACAAATGGCCATTAGGCTTCCCAAATTTTGTATTGGAATTGTTGTTCTATAAACACATTTCAAAATTTCTATAAACACAATGTGTTTTGCAATATAGAAGCATATTTACACATATGAGTATTCCTTGTTGCCCATTTTAGAGTTTTAGAAACACAATGTGTTGTCAAATGTATAGACTACTATGCCATGCTCTCCCTACACTGTGAAGTGTGTACTATGAGTACACTATATACTGACAATTAATAGAGTCTTCATTAAATGATAAATGTGTTATTTTATAAAATAGAACCCTATCTATACATTTGTGTATCTTTATTTCATGGAAAATATAGGGTATGAGTATGTTACATTCCTATGGAATGTCCATTTTTTGGGGAGATTAGCTATGTCCAATGGCAATTAGGCTTCCCAAATTTTCTATTGGCATTACTATTCTATAAACACAATACAAAAGTTTTGTAAACACAATGTGTCTTGTAATGTAGAAGCCTCTTTACAAATATGACTATTCCTTGTTGCCCAATTTGGAGCTTTAGAAACAAAATGTGTTGTCATATGTATATACTCTTATGCCATGCTCTCCCTACACTGTGAAGTGTGTACTATGAATTACACTATGTATTGATGGTTAATAGAGTCTTCCTTTAATGAGAAATGTTCTATTTGATAAAATAGAACCCCATCTATACATTTTTATATCTACATTTCATGGAAAATCTTGGGTATAAGTAAAAGAAGGCTTCAAAACACATAGTGTTTCCCAACCTGCACTACACAACATTCATCACTATCAACAAGTTTATTCATTATTTCCAATAATGGAAATAAATTAGTATTCTTTCTATTTGTAATGTACACCTACATATACCGGCTTAAAAATCATAAGGGCTTGGGTATGTTGTGATGTGGAGGTTCACAAATGTAGTGTGTTATGAAGCATGCAATTTTTTATATCACACAAGTTGTGCAGGTTTAACTATCTACCTTGAAGCTTGGTCCATGTCTTTTAAGTCTAGTTGACAAAAAATAGTGTTTTTTCAAACCTCATATATGTGTGAGGACATTCATTGTTGAACACATAACAACCAAATTGGTTAGTCACACATGAGCTCAATTTGGACAGTTCTGCTCATTTGTGATAGTTCTAGATTGAACATTAAAATTACAAAATTAAAAAAACCTCCACAAAAAAGCACATAATCAACTCAACATATCAAATGAAAACCCGTTTTTGTAAGGAAAACCCTTGGAAACCTATAAGTGAATACTACTTTTTGCAATGAATATCCATTCAATTCTTCAAATTCCTTAGGCATAATGGAAAAATGACATATATTTCTGGTAGATATACATACATGCTAGCTAATTTCCCATGCTTGTCATGTGTGTTTTGGTAGGGAGAGTGGTTGCTCTACTTCAACCTCTGAATGATTAGAACTTCCTTTTGAGGTCCCCAACAACCTCCAAAATGTGAATGTCGTAAGTGGTGATGTTTTGCACTTTTTGCGCATTCCAAATTATGATTTTTAAAACTTTATGATAGTTATGATGCATCTGGCATGCATTTTGTAGGGGGAATAGCCTCATCCAATGGGAAGAATTTAATATCCCTACAAAATATACTAAAATCAAGCTATTATCCCTAAAAAAACATATTTCTTGTACATGATAACATAATCAAACACGCCTTATCCCTGAAAAATGGAAATACATTATCATGTGTAAGCCATTTGGTTTTGTAGGGAGATCACCTTTTGCAATTAGATGCAGATTTTCTCCCTAGAAGAATGCATTTCAGAGGCATCATAACACGACATGATGGTACAACATAGTGTGGGGCCTCCCAAGATGAGGGATAAAATTGACGAATTTGGTAGAAAGGAGGAACCATTATGGTGATGGAAGTGGGGAGATAATAATATCATCAAGTCATTTTTCCCACCTTTTGTTGGATGTGATGTCATGGAAAGAGTTGTTAGAAACCAAGATTTGAAATGCAAACCAGAAAATAACCTTCCACAAAGAGAAAAACAAAAAAGGAGAGAGATTGCATAAAGATGTGCAAATTGATATATTAGAAGTACAATAATTAGAAGAGATAATTTTCTTTATAAAAGTAAAGATGCATAGCCCTAATCTTATCTTGAGTAAAAAGATAGCTCAGCAAGATAAGGATAACAACTTATAACCTAGGAATTAAATAATGCCTAAGTAAACTTATGTAAAGTGTAATTAAATAATTAATTACACCAACACCCCCCATAAGTGCAACTTAGGGAGAAGCAAATTATTATGTAAAGATGTGAGATGGGTCCCAACAACAAAGGCCTAATCAGGTACCCATTTACAAATGCAAAGAGAGAGAAAACCCAGTGGGAAAAACCCCACCTTAATGAGATGAACTGCTACAAAGAATCACTGGAAGAAATCTGATGAAGCAACACTGGAACCCCAAATCCGGCAAGCAAGGAAATATACTTTTGTTTGCAAGAACCATAATGGAATCACAAATACAACAGCAGACCCGATGCCAAGGAACACTGGAAACTCATAAACTGGATCAACCATGGAATCTGTAAGCAACAATAGATGAAAGAATGAAGCCACCCATAATGATGACAAAATCTGGAAGTTGTGTCCTCGAAGCCAATGCCAAAATGAAACTAAAACTACCCCATAAGATGAGTACCATCAAGATTCTGGAACATTAACCATAAAAACATGGCCTTCAAACTGAGAAAGATCTTAACCAATGCGGATCAAGAACCATAAACTCCCAATGTGAAGTGTGAACCGATGCAAACCAAAGATGTGTCTAGCTAAGCAAGAAAGAAGCTAAAAGAAACAACATGAAATAGAAAAACTCATGCAAGTTGTCACCAATATGAAATATGGATGCAAGAATCCACCTTAATGGAATTTTATATCAATTCGTTATTACAATACCCAATGATTGCAGAAGGAGAGAAAGCAAAAAACATGCAGAAACTACAGAAATAGAAGCGAAAATGCTAACCTGGTGCATGAAAAAAAAATGAATGCATGGACAAAATAAGGTACACATATTCTAAAAATGACCTTATATCTACATAGAGGCCGAAACTAGCTTTATGATGCTGCTGGAATCACGAAAAATAGATAAGCGAGTCAAAAGATATGTCTCCCAGAGTGAAAACAACAACATCTGACTTCTAAGGCTGAAAAAGGCATCAAAAATGAAAAACCAGAAAATAACACCTACACCATTGTGTAGAGCATCAAAACAGCTTTCTGACGATATCTCGTTTGCAAAAAAATGACGTTGTAGGCCCAAGTTACGCCCATTTTTTAGAAAGTGCTCCAAAAAAGTCCAATTTGGTCCTCTATAGCCCTCAGGGGCTAAAAAAATAAAGCCCCTGGTCACCTGGGTGGACCAAGGGGTTGGAGTCAAGCACCTAGGGCAGAGCCCCTGGTCACCCATGTGACCAGGGCGGGGGTTGGCAAAACCAGCAGGGCGCAAAACTAGGTGCTCGGTCGCCCATAAAACCCTGTGCTGGTGGTTGCAAGCCCTCAAGGGCTGGAGAATAGAACCGGTGGAGCCCTCGGTCACCAATGTGACCGGGGCGGGTGCTTAGAGCCCTAGAAGGGGCTGGCGCTGGGGCCTGGACCCTGATGTGACTGCCTATAGGTCTGAGAAGCCCTCGGGGGCTGGAAGCATTGGAGCGACACTGGAGTGTCTCCGCTAGTGGCAGATGAAAAGGTCACCACTCCTGGTGGCAGAAGGGCGGAGCGGTGGCGGCATGATCCATTTATAATGGGCGGTGAAAAAATCTACCAATTTTTTTGATTTTTTAATTAATTTTTTCAAAATGTGTGCCTCAGTATGTGTGCCTTGGGGTTGTACGACCCTCGAGAAAAAATTTTTTTCCTCTCCAGTCAACTATGTCCAAATTGGACAAACTTTATATGAAAATAGGGTTTTTTGGATGCTGCGAATCCAACGGAAAGGTCCATTTTGGGCCAAAGTGCCCAAAAAATTAGGCGACCCCCAAATCTATCAAAAAAATCACTAAGCTTGAAACCCTCACAGATCTGGATAACGGTGACCAAAATGAATGAAATAAAAGCCATTTCTGACTTTTTCCAATGCTCTGAATCCAATGGAAAATCATGATCTAATCCAAGATACTGCATGAATTTACTCAAGGAATGAAACCCTCGAGGGATCCCGAACGAGCTATGCAATGTATTCCTCCAAAAAAGCTGAGAAGGGGCTGCAAATTGAGGCTCTAATACCATGTTAGAAACCAAGATCTGAAATGCAAACCAGAGAATAACCTTCTACAA
The DNA here is from genome assembly GCA_007258455.2 of Sequoia sempervirens. Taxonomy (NCBI): domain Eukaryota; kingdom Viridiplantae; phylum Streptophyta; class Pinopsida; order Cupressales; family Cupressaceae; genus Sequoia; species Sequoia sempervirens. The sequence continues at coordinate 50,723 of VDFB02357014.1, forward strand.
AGAGAAAAACAAAAAAGCAAAGAGATTGCATAAAGATGTGCAAATTGATATATTCAAAGTACAATAATTACAAGAGATAATTTTCTTTATAAAAGCAAATATGCATAACCCTAATCTTATCTTGAGCAAAAAGATAGCTCAACAAGATAAGGATAACAACCTATAACCTAGGAATTAAATAATGCCTAAGTAAACTTATGTAAAGTGTAATTAAATAATTAATTACACCAACAAGAGTTTGACCATAAAATTCATCAACCTGATGACTTGCATGAGAAGCTATCCTTTTCACTAAATTTTGTACACCCATGAGCATTAGAGGTGGAATAATGTGAGTAACACCTACATTCTAAATTGTAATAAGTATTATTTTTTAAGATGTGTTCAAATATGATATTGCACAAAATAATTGGAGGTTGGAAAATACTTTGTGTTGTGAGTTCTTTCATTTTACACGTTGAAAGATGAAGTTTTGAGAGCACGAGGTGGAGCTGCAAGTGGGGGATATATAAAACTATCCAAATTCACCTGAGGGGTGAGTAACCAATTGGGTTGTTGCTTGTAAAGGGTTTTAAAATGGTGTTTGGGTTGTAGGTTTCATAACACCAAGTGTTTTCCAACCTACAATTACACATAGATAGTATGAATGTAATGAAAACGCTTTGGTTACTTACACATTAAGAACCCGATTGGTTGGTCACACCTCAAGTGATTTTGGACACTTTTATGTATCCCCCACCAAAAATTATATTGACAATATGAATTTCTTGGAAACCTTTTTTTCATTGATAGTAAGAATGTAATGAAGTTCACCTTGAAAATATATAACAAATCTTAGTTACAGTATAAATTGGATTTCAATTTCTTCATATGATTGAAATAAAAAATGCACAAAATAATTGTAGATTGGGAAACATATTGTGGGTTGTTAGTTGTTTTATTCTACATGTTTAAATCTAAAGGGTTGAGAGCATGGGGAGGATTTATAGGTGGGGGATACATAAAACTAACCAAATTTCCCTGAGGGGTGACTAGCCAATTGGGTTGTTATGTGTAGAGGTTCTTACAACACTATGTGGGTTGCAGGTTTCTAAACACCTGGTGTTTTCCAATTTCATTAAATTATTTCTATCTACACAGAAAAAGGTTCTTAATAAAATCACAAAACATACCAAATTGAGGTGAGGAGTGACTAACCAATTAGGTTGTTACTTGTAAAGGGTTTTAGAATAGTATGTGGGTTGCAGGTTTTATAACACCTAGTGTTTTCCAACCTAGAATTTTATAAAACAGTATGAATGTCTTCAAAATATTTTTTTATTTAGATAGTATGAATGTAATAAAATCCACCTTGAAATTTTACCATAATTGTTAGTTACGATAAAACCTGCAATTCAGTATCTTCATGTGATTGAAAAATAAATGCACAAAATAATTGCCAGTTGGAAAACACTATGGGTTACGAGTTATTTCATTTTGTGGGTGGGGGATACATTTAATTGAAACCAAATTGAGCTAAGGGGTGAATAACCAATTGGTTTGATATGTGTATAGGGTTTTACAACATTATGTGGGTTGTTGGTTTCATAACACCATCTCTTTTCCAACCTATAATTTTTTTGATAGTATGAATGTATTTAAAACCTTTTTTATTTCGAAAGAAAGAATGTAATGAAAAACACCTTCAAAATTTATCACAAGTCTTAGGTAGACTAAAAATATTGTTTCAAATCCCTCTTATGATTGAAAAAATATATGTTTTCTTACAATAGATGGTGCAATAAATTTTGAAACTTTAACTGTCTATAATACTTGCAACTCTTTTACACATTACAACCAACCACAAATACCTACTTTAAAAGGAAAAGTACTTCATATAGTGAAAATTGTTGTTGATGTGGCTAGCACACTTGACAAGGTGTACAGTGGCACATCTCCTTTAAGAGGGTCACATTTGACAGATGTGTAGGTAAGATCTGCTAATTACAAGATGTATTCAAATGTTTAATCTTAATCTCCAACAAATAGTTATGATGTTGACTTGAAAGTGGGAATGTTTTAACCAGGAGGCTAGAAAGGTTGTATAGAGGAGGTCCCCTCATTTTAGGAGAACATTGAATGTGAAGGTCGCAACATGTTTGGTAATTGATTGTGAACTTCTAATTACTCTTTCCTTCCAATGCATCAATCAGAATGCTTTACAATTTCATTTCTATTATGAATATTTTGATTTTGATAGTATATCATTCCTTTGATTTAGGTCGATAGTTGGGGAGACAATCATGCTCATGCCACAATCCACGATGAAGAGGAAGAGGGTGTAGAGGGTGACCCTAAGGATGAGAAGGGTGTGAATGAAGCACAGGGTGATGTGGAAGACAAGAAGGTAGATATAATAACTCAATTTATTTCATCATTTGGTTGTGTGTATATGTTGTGCATTCAATTTATTTCAATATTAAATATAGTAAGCTATTTTATTTTTTGAATTTATTGTGTAGGTTTCTGCTGGATACAAAAAGGAAGTGGAGAAGGGGAGACATGTTTATTACTATATGTATGATACATGTATGAGAAAATTTTATGATTGGAGAGTTTTCAACATGCATAGGATGTTGGATCACCATTGTCCACTTATCATGCCACTAAAGCATGGCCAAATTATGCTAGGAGGCAACCAAAATGCTCACCTCCTCCCCTTGAGTAATTGAAAATGTATCTTCAAAAGAAGGTGGATAATATGGAGTACCAAATGAAGCTATAGTATACTATCTAGCACAAGCATGTTATTAAAAGGGTTTATAGAAAGTATGGTAAACAACACTTCCATTTACTTCCTCTGGAAGAAAAGGAGGAGGTTATGGAGGAAATGTGGTTATACAATGGTGAGGAGAGGAAGGAGGAAAGAAGGAAAAAAATATTGATGTTGCAAGAGAAAAAGAGATCGTGTAGAATGGCAATGTGGAATTGAAGTGTTAAATCTGATTTTTGGTTGGTTCATTTTCTTTTCTTTTTTATGCATACAAGGATCACATAATGTTAACTTACATGACATGATAGGGAGATGGTCAACAAGTGAATTTTGGCCCCAATTAGGGTATTGTTGATTTGGAATATGAAGAAGTGCCCACAAAAGCACAAGATGATGTTGTTCCTCCCAATCGTCCATCTAACATTGAAAAGAAGAAGGAGCATACATGGTCAAAAGTTTCAAGGAACCTTCACATGAAGAAACTAGAAGAAACGGTGATCTAGAAATATTTTGTTTAATGTTTGTCTTGATTTTTCAATGAATTGGCTGCATGCATCTGAATTTGATGTGACATTTCAATTCCTTATATTAAAAGGAAAGGATGAACAATGAAGTGTTGGACCAAGTAGGGTATTTTTTATTTTTAATACGAAGCAATTCCCATGAAATCACAAGATGATGTTGTTCCTCCCAACCCTCCTTCTAACATTAAGAAGAAGAAGAAGCATACATAGTCAAAATTTTCAAGGCGCCTTCCCATGAACAAATTGGAATAAATGGTGATTTCAAAATAGATTATGTTTAATTTTTGGTTTGATTATTTCAATGAATTGGTTGCATGCATCTAAACTTGATGTGATGTTTCAATTCATCCTATTATAGGGTAAGGATGAACAATGAATTGATATCCCTAAGCATGGAAGTGTCTAATTTGGAATGGAAAATGTTCCTCGAGAGGGAAACAAAGAAGAAGGGTGCCTGTGGAGGGGAGAAAACAAGTGGAAAACAAATCAATGAGTGTATGTTTTGATTTATTAATTAGGGGTAGAGATTGTACGTTTTAATTTTTTAATGTTTTTCACATATACATACTAGGAAGAACATATTCCTCTTTCTCGAGTATGAGCATAGAAGTAGAAGAGTGGTGGGAAAACAAATATTGAGGTGAGCATTGTATTCCTATGAGTTCACCAATCTGAAGTGTGGTATCTCCTTTCATTGTGTACATATTATTGGAAATGGTAGTTTCAAATTGATATGTTTGTGTATGTATGTCCTATTGTGAAATTTTTGGCATGTATTGCATGATGAAAATTGTACACATATATATTTCTATATTGTTGTCTAAATTTGTAAATTTTGGTTATCTTCTTTTCCTTCTCACACCTCTATCATGTTTTGCAAGATAAGAATGCTATTGGACGTTTGCAGTCTTCCAAAAATATGGTCCTTGAGCTTATTGGCGACATAGTTACAATGGAAGTGGTAGAGGATAATAAAGATGGACATGGGGCTAGGGAGAGCACTGGCTTGCAAGTGGGAGAGGGTAATAAAGATAGACATGGGGATGGGGAGAGTAATAGGTTGCAAGGGGGAGATGGAAATAAAGATGGAAATGGGGATGAGGAGAGCAATGGCCTACCATCTATATCGGTATTGACACAACACACTTCCATGCTTTTGTTCCAATTTCTTTATGAGTCCCTTACTACGACTTGAATTATGATTGATGTTAATGACATTTCCATTGTAACCAAATCTTGTTGATCAAGAGAGGATAGATACTGAGGAAATTTATTTTAAGGTTGATGATCATGTTGACATTTACAAGGGGAATAAACTGGTTGGAAGAGGAATTATAAATGTTGTCACTAGAGGTGCTCTTTGACACAACATTCCACTCCCAAAAGGTTATTTGAAAGTCAATGTTGTTAAGGCCATTGCTCCTGAATACACACTACCTTATCCGAGTGCTTTCACATAGACTATCAAAGAATTTGAGTGCAACTTCACAATATGGAAACTCAACAGTTTGAGGTCTTCTCTTTCAGAGGTACATATAAATGATTTTTTGTCATATATATCATAGTACCTTATACTTATTTTCATCCATATGTTAATTTTTTAATGTGTTTTTTATAGGTTGAATATGTTCAAAGTGTGAAGGTCAAAGTAGAGCCTCTCCATAAATTTGTTCTTACACATTCATTTGTGAAGGTTCATGGAAATGGAATCACCTCTCCTGAAGTGCATAGGAACCCAAAGATCCATGCCAAATTTTATGAAGTCATCTCCTCAATTGCAAAGAATAGGCAATGTAGGAGATGATGAGACATGCTAACAATACTCATTATGAATTTTGTCTTTCGTCATTTAATTATTGAACAATTATGGTGTAGACATATTATTATCATATGTTTGAACACTATTTTGTTATACATTTCATATTATACTTTTCATTTCCCTGTATAGTTACATTATAAACAATGTGCAATAATGGTAGGAAATGACACCCGAAGTCTTATTGTTTATGGTAGCTTGCTTAGAAATGAAGAAAATTTTGACATTAAAACCACTTGAGCTCAACAATTTTTAGTATAGTAGTCAATGGTATTGAATAGACTAGTTGCATACATGGTATTCAATAGAGTATAGCAATAAATGTTATGTGTATGTATATATGTGGGAAACTATTTTTCTCATCATGAATACTTTCAAATGAATAATGGTGTTAAATGCTATTTGTGGATGTTTGATATGCAGAGTAGGTCATTGACCTGACGTGTGACTAACCAATTGGGTTGTTACGTGTAGTAGAGTAAAAAAGGAATTTCACTTTCTTTATCTAATTCGAAACATAAAACTAAGAAAATTGAGATGAGGGGTGACTAGCCAATCAGATTGTTATGTGTATATGGTTTTTCAACACTCTATGGGTCGCAAGTTTCATAACTTCTGAATTGCCATTTTCCCATTCCACATACTTCACATGCACCTTTCTCAACTCTTTGGTACGGTAAAAATGACATTTCATTTTCTTCATCTAATTGAAACAAATAAAATGCTCACATTTTTTGTAGTGTTAGAAAACACACTATCCCTTGTCAACTATTTCATTATGATTTTTTTTTGTTTCATATGCTCTAAGAATGTACTAAAGTACACCTTAAAATTTTAGAACAAATCTTTAGTACAATAAAAATGATATTTCACTTTCTTCATCTGATTGGAACAAATAAATGCTCACATTATTTGTAGTGTTGGAAAACACACTATCCCCTATCAGTTATTTCCTTATGAAAAGTTCTTGTTTCATATGCACCAAGAATGTTATGAAGTCCACCTTAAAATTTTAGAACAACTCTTTGGTACATTAAAAATGACATTTCGCTTTCTTTATTTTATTGGAACAAAAAAAATCCTCACAGTATTTGCATTGTTGGAATACACACTATCCTGTGTCAATTATTTCCTTATGAAATTTTTTTGTTTTTTGTATGCACCAAGAATGTAATGAAGTCCACCTTCAAATTTTAGAACTCTTTTGTGCAGTAAAAATGGAATTTTACTTTCTTCATCTCATTGGAACAAATAAATACTCACATTATTTGTAGTGTTCAAGGACACAATGTCCCCTCTCAGTTATTTCCTTATGAATTTTTTTTATTTCATACACTCCAAGAATGTTGTGAAGTCCACCTTCAAATTTCAAGAACAACTCTTTGGTATAGTAAAAATGGTATTTCACTTTCTTCATCTGATTGGAACAAATAAAATTCTCACATTATTTGCAATGTTGGAAAACACACTGTCCCCTATCAGTTATTTCCTTACAAATTTTTTTTTTTCATATGCACCAAGAATGGAATGAATTCCATCTTCAAATTTTAGAAAAACTCTTTGGTACAATAAAAATGACATTCCAATTTCTTAATCTAATTGCAACAAAAAAATTACTCAAATTATTTGTAATGATGGAAAACACACTGTCCCTTGTTAGTTATTTCGTTATGAAAAGTTTAGTTTCATCTTCTCCAAGAATGTAGTGAATTCCACCTTCAAATTTTAGAACAAATCTTTAGTACAATAAAAATTACATTTCACTTTCTTCATCTAATTGGAACAAATAAAATGCTCATATTATTTGCAGTGTTTGAAAAAACATTTTCCCCTATCAGTTATTTCCTTCTACAACTTCAAAGCTACAAGATGGGGAGGATAGGAAGGAGTTGCAATCGAGGGATACAAAAAACTGTCCAAATTCACATGAGGGGTGAGCAACCAATGGGTTTGTTCCGTATATATGGTTTCACAAGAGTATGTGGGTGGCAAGCTTCTTAACACTCAATGTTTGCAAACATGTGAATTCTAAAAAAACTATGAATGTAATAGAAACTTGACAAATCAGATCTTAATTTAACAAATAAAAACTATTTTTGGTTGATTCAATTATATTTATCTTATGCTCTAATATTATCCTTCATCATCTTTCTAAAGTGTTGAATATATTAAATAAAGTATAAAACATGTTATCCTTATTTTTGTACAACTTCTTTTAACTTGTATCATTACATGCAATTAACTTTTGAATGACAAGTCCTTAATCATATCCAAAATGTATTGAGCCTTGTTATAGTGATTAAGTATATTACTTGTGCTTTGTTGTATGAAATTTGGTGACATTGCAATACCTTTACTTATCAATATAATTTCAAGCTTATTGTTTCTTCGCAAAAGCATAAAATGTGTTTATATAAAATACAATTGTACCATAAGAAGTCTTAATTATTACTAAAAATTCTGCTTGAATATAATATTAGTTCTTGAAATACATTCAAATGAATTTTTTAGTCATAATTTTTGGGTTAAATATGTTATCTTCTAGCATGCATGGTGGATCATTTTATTCCAAGAGCGATGTTTATTTCATCAAGTTATAAAGTCATATCATACCAAAGGAAACAAGATATCTTAATAATAAAGGAATCTGACTTGGACATAATAAAACAACACAAATATCATATGAAACAACTAATTTTACTTATCTATCCATCTACAAAAAACTAATAAATCATATGTAATAGATAACTAATCATTAGAAAAAGCTAAAAATCATATTCGTTATGGTAACCACATTATGTTGTGTATTTACTATCCATAAAATTTTCGAACAATAATATAAATATAACACATGGAAATGAGTGTGAGGCAATCGCTAATGACATCAAAATGATATTGAAATTGGATGCAATTATAGATACAATGTTTTTAAACTTTGCAAACATTTGTGACTAAATTTTTCACAAATATTGGTTATAATAACTAAATAGTTTGTAGACATTGTCAACTAGGTCAACCATTTATGAACATGTAACATTTTTTCATTGTCAATATCAAGAAGAATTCTCTGCACACTTATTGTCAAGTTAGACTTCATGAAATACAATGTAGGTATCCCATAATTTGTGTGTAACATCCTAAATGATGGTGGCGAATGATGCACCTCAAATCTGACAGTGTAGTTGAATTTGAAGACAACAAGCAACCATTCCTCGACAAGATCCTTTTGATAACTAATTTGAGATTCCCCATCAAGGAATCTCATGAATTTCATTCTCAATTCATTGGGAAGATTGTTCTTCTCAAGGATTACTGTTGGTTTAATGGATACCTTCCAAATGCATCCAGCTAGGAAAAGGTCTCGAATCTCTTGGTAAAGATGAATTGGTTAGTCACAAAAATTTAAAATCTCTATTTGTAGATTTGTGATATTTAACGTCCAAGCCCATTATCACCCATACATCATAGAGGTAGTTAAAGTAATAAAAATAATTATGAAATTTGATGTGACCACACTTTGGCACATTTGTGTCAATTGTCCTTAACATCTTTTCCCTCAACCTATATAGGAGACTCAATTCCTCTATCCAAGCGAGGAAATTACATGGAAGATACCGGTGGTAGTTGGTCAACCAACTAGAGACCCATGTATGTGCATTATGTGACATCATTTATACCTACATAAAATAAATTATTAGCTTTCACATCTTGACAATACGAAGTAGAATTAGAACAAGTAGAATTAAATAATAGAAAACCCACTATGTTTTCCACCTTGCCAATATGTTGTTCATTTTTTTTGTTAATCATATGAAGAAATAGAAATGTAATTTTTTCTCAAACAAATAGATGTGGTAGATGTTCAAATTACATGTATTGACTTAAGATATTCTACCTATTCTTCAGAAGTTGAGCATTGACCAAGCAAAATTAAATAATACATAACCCATTGTGTTTTCCACCCTACCAATATGTTGTGCATTTTTTTTGTTAACCATACGAAGAAATAAAATTGTAATTTTTTCTCAAACAAATAGATGTGGTGCATTTCCAAGGTACATGTATTCACTTAAGAGATTCTACTTGTTCTTGAGAGGTTGACCTTTCATGAAGTAGAATCAAATAACATAGAACACACTGTGTTTTTCACCCTACCAATATGTTGTGTATTTTTTTCTTAATCATACAAAGAAATTGAAATGCAATTTTTTTCTCAAGAAAAAGGATGTGGTGCATGTCCAAGGTACATGTATTCACTTAAAATATTCTACCTATTCTTTAGAACTTGAGGAAGGAGCATGTGCAGTATGTGTAATGGGAAAATGGAAATGCACAACTAGAGAAACATGTACTATAATGCATAAAATGATAAAGGAATATACTATGACCAAACTTGAAAAGAAGTATACCAAAGTAAATAAAGGAGATAGGGAGATGTAGGTACAAAGAGGTAAGGTGAGAAAAATAGAGAGAGGGATCTAGGTAGGGTGGGAGAGGTATAAAGGTGGTGTGAGAGAGAGAGAGAGAGGAGGGGAGGGAGAGGTAGAGGGAGAGGGTTAGGTAGAGTGAGGGAGATGTGGGGTGGGAGGGAGGGAGGTACATAGAGGGAAGGAAGGAGTGAGAAATAAAGGGAAGGGTAGGTGGAAAGATAGAGAGGGGGAAAGAGGGACACAAGGAGGGAGAGGAAGGTTAGGAGGGATGGTGAGAGAGGAGAGATAGATAGGTAGGTAGAGATAGGTAATGTTGAAGGAATAGAGGGAGAGGTAGGTAGAGAGTGATGGGAGATAGGGAAATTAGAAAGGGAAGGGGAGAGAGAAGTAGATATGGTGGAAGTTGGAAAGGAGGGAGAGGTAGGTATAAAGAAAGGTGGGGTGGGTGTTGCAAGTATGAAGGTGTTGTCATTGATGTCAATAGGCTTGTGTTGAATTTGGTGTTAACTATGTAGTGGTTGAGAGAGATTTTTGTAGTATTATTCTATGTTGTAGAGGTGTGTTTTGTTTTTTCTCTACATTTCTTCTAGGTTAAATATATGCTTCTATGGTTTGAATATGTTGGTTACAGGTGTTCAAATATGATATATTTATAATTTGTGGTGATGGATTGTTGTACATAAGAAGTTGTGTTCACCAGTGTGTGAATTGTGCATTATAGTGGTGTCTTGGAGAAATGTCTTTGCTCCACGTTTCTCTGTAGTTGTGTTTTAGGACATGCAATTCCAAGTGGGGGTTGATGTTGTTGGTCTCTTGCTTGTGTCAAGATATTTGTGTTTTTTTGTTTCAGAAGATAGTCTTTTGAGTTATAGTATGTGGCAGTGTTGTTTGGATGTACTGGGTTTATACATTCTTCAGGTGAATTTTTTTGAGGATTTTGTTAGTTTTCAGGATGTTTTTTTATCATGTTCAAGTAAAGTGTGTTGTCCAGAAGTTATGGATTGAACAAAGGAAGTGTGTACTTAAAATTTTAATGGTGTTTGCACAGGTAATGACTAGCCTAGTGTTTACACTACATGTGAAGGATAAATATTGTTTGTGGTAGCATGTGTTTAAGTGGTGTTGCTATTTTGGGTCCCAATTAAGTTTTTATGTCGTATGCATTCACTTCTATCTTCCACAAAAGTGTTTTGGCACTGACCTAATTTGAATTTGTATGTTTGAGGTGCATTTATGACCTTGGAGAGGATTTCAAGGTTGAGGATGGTATGAGTATGAGTTGAATTGTTGGAGTTAAAGATAGATGTAAGATAGATGAGTGTGAGAAGTGCATGATGTGAGTGGTACAAAATTTAGCAGTGCAATGTCAACTTTCAAGTGTTTGACTATTGGATGCAGTGAGTAGAAGTTGTTGGAGCTATTGTGGTGGAATCCCTATTGCATTGAGATCATGTTCTTTGTGTAACATTTCTTCTCCATCTTATTTTCATTCTGGTAGCAATCCTTGGTTGTGAGCCTTTCTGGATAGTGTTACCTATTATGGAAGTGAGCCCTTGTAATTGATTTTACAATTACTTATATTGTAAGGCAATCCTCACTATGGTTTTTCCCTCATTGGGTTTTCCATGTAAATCTAGTGTTCTCTTGTGTTTGGTGTTTTTTATGTTTTTAAATTATCTACTTTTCATGTTAAATCTCCATAATAGTTTAAGGGTTTAATGAATGCATGTGGATTTGAATGTTAAGGATGGTTTTGATGTTTTGATAAGATACAAGTGATTCAACCCCCCTCTTAGTTGTCTTGTTCATTCAAAAATTGGTATCAGAGTGAGGTTCCTTGGAGAAAATCTTAACAACTTGAGGTAGATCTAGGATGGCAAACAAGAAGGAGATCCCTATGTTTGATGACACAAGTTATGCATTCTAGAAAGTGAAGATGGAAGGCTATTTGGTTTATCTAGAATATGATGTTTTGAAAGAAATGAAGACTACTTACACTATACTTGCAAATGGACCAAGCACAAGTGATGAGATCAAGGCTTATGAGATAAATGGTAAATCAAGGTTTTTCCATTTGAGTAGTTTTGCAAATTCTGAATTAGTGAAAGTTATGGATCTGAAAAACTGCTAAAGAAATCTGGGATAAGTTGGAAATTATTTATGGAGATATTATGGTTAAATAATCTAAGATTTAGAACTTGGAAACTACATTTGGTAACTTGAGGATGTCTGAAGATGAAAACATTACAAGCTACAAGTACAGGCTTGATGAAATTATTAGCTCCATCAAAGGTCTTGGAGGTAAGGTCAATGAACCTAAGGTGGTAAAGAAAATTCTTAGAACTCTTCCTAAATCTTACAGTCATAAAGTTGTTGCTATTGAGGAATCTCAAAATCTAGATCAGTATTCTAGAGATAAATTATTTAGTTCTTTAACTGCTTTGAAATGAGAGAGTTTGGTACTAACAATGGTGCAAAGATTGAGACTGCTTTTAAGGCTACAAAAACAAAAAAGACTAAAGAACCATATCTAGTTGATATTGCTGATGTGGAAGCTACTTTGTGAGAAGGATGAAAAATGGCACCAAAAAGTACAAAGGTAAATTACCTTTTAAATGTTTCAATTGTGGTTAAATTGGTCACTATGCTTCAAGATGTCCTAAAAAAATTTTAAACACGAATAAGGAAAACAAATGTAAGATGATCAAGAAAATCTATTATGTTAAAGAAGATGCTAGTATTTTTTATGATGAATATGATTATGGAGACTATGATGATAATGAATTATTTTTCTTGGCTTTAAAAGATGAATTTGTTTATGCTAACTCTAAAATATGTGTGAAGGAAAGTGGTCCGGAGAGAGAGAGAGGTTAAGACTGAAGGTACTTTGGTATCTACTTTTCATGTTGGATAGGATAAGAACTATTGGATCATTGATAGTGGTTTCTCAAATCATATGATCAGATACAAGAGTAATTTTTTTAAACTTAAACAATATGATAGAGGAATTGTTAAATTTGGAGATGATCCAGGTGTTGATATTTGTGGAATAGGTTCAATTAGTTTTGATGGAAAGAATAATACTGATGATGTTTACTATATCAAGGGTTTAAGGAATAACCTTTTGAGTGTTCGACATTTATGTGTAGAAAAAGATATAATCTTATGTTTCAGGATGATGGATGTAAGATTAGAAAAGGATTTGAAACTGTGGTTGCTACTGGAAAGAGGACATATGGAAATTTTTATCAACTCAAGGGTGTTAATGGTCATTGTTTTATGACTTAGATTAATGAAAGTTGGTTATGGCACAAAAGGATGTGTCACATAAATTTTTATAACTTGGTTAGAATAAGTCCAATTCAAGTTGCGGGATATTTTCCAAGGATTACAAACCCTATCAATGTTTTTTGCAAGGAGTGTCATATTGGAAAGAAAACAAGAAAAAAATTCAAGGGTAAAGAACAATCTTCTATCGAATTGTTGGAATTGGTGCATAAATACCTTTGTGGTCCTACAAGAGTAAGAAGTCTTCAAGTTGATATGTATTGTTGATAAAATGTGTCTCAACCTTGCAATTACATAAGGTATTGTTGATACACAAGGTATTGTCTAGCCAATGACAATTGGGGGGGAGCGTGGGGGGATCTCCCCCATGATGGGTCCACTACTGAAGTAGAGTATATGGTAGCTACTCATGCTTGTAAAGAATCCATTTGGATTAAGAGACTGTGTTTAGATATTGGAATAAAATAATGTGCAATGACGATTTATTGTGACATTCAGAGTGTGATATGTCTAGCTAAGAACCCAACATTTCATGCCAAGACCAAGCACATTGATGTACAGTATCATTTTGTTAGAGTTATGGTCAAAGATGGTAGGGTGAAGTTGGTAAAGGTAGAGACTTTGATGAATGTTGTTGATTCTTTAGCTAAGCTTGTGAGCATAGAGAAGTTCAGATGGTGTACAAAGAATATGGGTCTTTTGACCCCTAATAATTAAGAGATGATGATGACACCCTTCCATTTTCCTTGCAAGGTGTTTGAAAAGTGGGAGATTTGTTGAGAAAAAATGTCTCAACCTTGAAATTACATAAGGTATTGTTGATACACAAGGTACTCTTTAGCTGACAACAATGGGAGGCATGGGGGGTTCACCCCCCCCCACGAGAGGTCCGGGGGGATCATCCCCTCGACTAGGGTCTAGGGGTAGTATGCCTTGGTGAGGGCTCGAGGGTAGCACCCCTGAAAGGAAAATTTTATTTATATTTTATTATTGTAAATCTAGACCATTCATCATTATGTCTCATATCTAATAGTTGATATTTTATTAGCTTGACTTTCCCTAGAAGGAAACCCTATTTTATGAGGAAATTGTATTATGGCTATGTATTGTGATGTATTTTGAGAGTCTGATAGCGATTGTGTTGCATCTTGATCTCTGAGTAGTGATACTCCTGTGAGAAGCTTGTTTTGCAAGTATATTGTAATCTTTGTGATTTCTGAATAATATATTGGGTGTCTTTTGGAGTGGGGATTTTATCTCAAAAGGGTTTTCCCCACATAAATCATTGTGTTGTGGTATGCATGATATTTTTGTCTATTTCTATTTAAGTTTCTATAACTATTAAATATATGTAAAATTTTGCATTATTCTCCTCTCAAGCTTAGTTTAGGAAGTTGTTCTGCTACCTTAGCTTCCTTACAGGTATTTCATGCTTTTGATTGATGATTATTCTAGAATGACATGGGTTACTTTTCTTAGAGAAAAATTTGAAGCCCTAAATAGATTCAAAGAATTAAAGCTATGGTTGAGAATGAAATGGATTTAAAGATCAAATGTTTGAGGTCTAACAAAGGTTGAGAATTCACCTCCAATGAATTTAACATTTTTTGTGAGAATTTGTGCATAAAGAAGAACTTGTCTCCCTAGGACTCCTTAGAAAAATGGAGAGGTTGAAAGGAAAAGCAAGACTATACAAGAAGCTGCAAGGATTATGATGAAAGAAGCTAACCTAAAAGAAGTCTATTGGAGAGAAGCAATTCATACTATTGTTTACATACTTAATAGAGTTCAAGCAAAAGAAAAAAACACAAAAACTCCCTATGAGTTGTGGTATGGAAGGATCCCTATTTCCAAGTACTTTAGAGTGTTTGGAAGAAAATTCTATATCAAGAGAGATGATGAAAACTTAGGAAATTTTGATGCCAGGTTTGATGAAGGTATTTTCCTTCAATATTCTACTAAAAGAAAAGCTCACATATGTTACAATAAAAGATTGAGAAATATTGTTGAGAGTACAAGTGTCAAAGTGGATGGATATCTATAGAATTTAGTGGTGGTAGATGGATATGAATCAGATGAACCTACCTACAAAGAAGAAGAAGAAGAAAAATATAAGGAGAATGAAGCACATGATGAAGAGGAAGAAGCTATGGAAAAGATCCCTAGAACCCCTAAGTATGTGAATAGAAATCATTCTAAAGAACATATCATTGGAGAAAAAATAAATTATGTATTGGAAAGAAGGAAAGCTACTGAAGAAGAGGTAAATTTATGTCTAATTTCTAAAGTTAAACCTAAGATAGTTATTGGGGCATGTAAGGATGAACATTGGAGGAAAAATATGGAAGAAGAACTTATGTAGATTGAGAAGAATAAAACTTGGGAACTTGTCCCAAGACTAGAAAAAAAAAACATAATTGGATCTAAGTGAGTATTCAGAATCAAACTGAATGAGAATGGAGAAGTGGTAAGAAACAAGGAAAGGCTTGTTTGTAAGGGCTATGCACAAGTTGAAGGAAAAAACTTTGAGGAGACATTTTCTATGGTATTTAGAATGGAAGCAATCAGGATGTTTTTGGTATTTGCAACACATAAAGATTTCAAAGTATATCAGATGGATGTGAAGTCTACTTTCTTGAATAGAGATTTGGAAGAAGAGGTATACATGGAACAACTGAAAGGATTTGAATTATTAGATAAACCTAATATGGTTAGTAGATTGAAGAAGGAATTATATGGATTGAAGCAAGCTCTTAGAGCTTGGTATGCAAGATTGGATAAGTATTTGATACAACAATGATTCAATAAAGGCATTTGAAATAGTAACCTTTACTTTAAGGTTGAAAAAGATCAAATATTGATTGTAGTTGTGTATGTTGATGACATTATTTTTGGAGTAAATGAAGCTATGTGTAAGAAGTTTACAAAAGAGATGCAGAAAGAGTTTGAGATGTCTATATTTGGGGAGATAAATTTCTTCATTGGGCTATAAATCAATGAAATAGATAAAGGAATATTCATCTCAAAGTCAAAGTATTTCAAAGAAATGTAGAAGAAGCTTGGAATGGAAGACCCCAAACCAGTATGTATTCCTATGGTTACTAGTTGCAAATTGAGAAATAATGATAAATCCCCCAAGGTTGATCAAAGCAAGTACAGGTCTATGATTGGTGGACTATTATATCTAACTACTACTAGACTAGATATCATGCATGTAGTTTTTCTTGTGGCTAGATTTCAAGAAGATCCTAGAGAGTCACATGTTTCAATGGTGAAGAGGATATTCAAATACCTAAAAGACACTCCAAATCATGAATTGTGGTATCCAAAAGATACTAACTTCACATTGAGTGCTTACATAGATACAGATTGGGTTGATTGTATGGATGAAAAAAAAAGTACAAGTGGTGGTGCATTCTTTCTCGGATGTAGACTCTTATCATGGCTAATTAAGAAACAAGATTCATTTTTTTTATCTACTGTAGAGGTTGAGTATATTATAGCAGCATCTTACTACACATAAGTATTGTGGATGAGGGAAAAATTGTAGGATATCAGAGTGGTGTATTATGATCCTACTTCTAATTTTTGTGACAATACAAGTGGAATAAACATTTCAAAAAATTTAGTGATGAATTCAAGGAAAAAACATATTTCAATCAGATATCACTTTCTAAGAAAAAAAGGTTGTGGAGAATGGAGTGAAGCTTGAGTATGTACTTAAAAAGGATCATATTGTTGGCATATTCAATAAGGCTCTTCCTAAGGATACTTTTGAGTATCTTTGGGAGAAGTTGGGGGTTATTTTCCCTCCTTCCTTGAACTAGATGCATAAGGAGATGCATTAGTCCAATGGATCTATGGATTCATTATTTTTTAGGACTAATCTTGGTGGCCACCTCTAAGAGGGAGTAGGTAGTGGCATTATTGATTGTTGCAAATTGGTGTGTGCTCCTAAAAGGGAGTATTCAGAGCACTAAAGGAACAATCATGATCAATTTTTCCAAGGGGAAGTAGTAGCAAGTATCTTGGTTCAATTTCAAAGGGAGAGAACACTGAAAAACATTTTATCCTTTTCCTTTGATGTCAAAGGGGGAGATATAATCATGTGAAAAAGAGCAAGGTATTAGGGGGAGAAATTTTTATATGTTGTCTAATCATTATTATCAAAGGGAGAGTAAAGCATGTGAAAAAGAATAAGTTGAAAGGGGGAGAGACAAATGTTGTGTAAGCCGTATAATCAATAAAAAAGAGAGGAGAGTTGTCTTTGATGGTTTTTCACATCTTGTGTTGCCATAAATGACAAAGTTGGAGATTGTTGCAAGTATGAAGGTGTTTTCATTGATGTCAAAAATCTTGTGTTGTCATTGGTGTCAAATGTGTAGTGGCTAAGAGAGATTGTTGTAGTATTATTTTGTGTTGCAGAGGTGTGTTCTAGTTTTTCTCTACATTTATTCTAGGGTGAATATCTTCTTGTTTGGTTTAGATATGTTTTTTTATAGGTGTCCAAATATGCTATATTCATAATTTATGGTGATGGATCATTGTACAAAATAAGTCATGTTCACCAGTGTGTGAACTATGCATTACAAAGGTGTCTAGGAGAAATATCTTTGCTCTGTGTTTCTTTGCAATTGTGTTTCAAGACTTGTGATTTTGAGTGAGAGTTGATGGTGTTGGTCTCTTTCCTATTTCAAGAGGATTCATGGTTTTGTATTCTAGAAGATGGTATTTCACTGTTACAATATGTGTAGTGTTGTTTGGATGTACTAGGTTTGTACATTCTTTAGGGGAAATTTGTTGCAAAGGATTTTGTTAATTTTTAGGATGTTTTTTTTATCATGTTCAGGTGAAGTTTGTTGTTTGAAATTTATGGATTGATAAAAGGAAGCATCTACTTAAAATTTTAATGGTGTTTGCATGGGTAATGGTCAACCTGGTGTTTACATTACATGTGAAGGATAAATATTGTTTATGGTAGCATATGTTTAAGTGGTGTTGTTGTTTTGGGTCCCAATTAAGTTTTGATGTTATCCACATTCACTTCTATCCGCCATGGAAGTGTTTTGGCACTAACCTAATTCAAACTTGCATGTTTGAGGAGAATTTTCAACCTTGGAGAGGAGTTCAAGGTTGAGGACAATATAAGTATGAGCTGAATTGTTGAAGGAGGTAAAAATATATGCAAGATAGATGGGTGTGTGAAGTGCATGATGCGAGTGGTGTGAAACTGAGAAGAGTAGTATGAACTTTCAAGTGTGGGACTACTAGATGCAATGAGTAGAAGATGTCTACAATCATTCAAATAGACTGTGAAGGTGTTGGAGCTATTGTGGTGGAATCCCTGTTGCATTGAGATCATGTTCTCTGAGTAACATTTCTTCTCTATCTTATTTTCATTCTAATAGTGAGCCTTTCTACACAGTATTTCCTATTTTGGAAGTGATCCCTTGTAATCGGTTTTTGCAATTAATTATATTGTAAGCTAATCCTCACCCTGGTTTTTCCCTCATTGGCTTTTCCACATAAATTTTGTTTTCTCTTGTGTTTCGTGTTGAGTTGTTTAAGTTTATATTATTTTCTTTTCATGTTAAATATTCATAACAGTTTAAGGGTTTAATGAATGCATGTGGATATAAATATTAATGAGGGTTTTGGTGTTTTGATAAGATACAACTGATTCACCCCCCCTCTAAGTTGTCTTGTTCATTCAATAGTGGAATAGATTAAGGGAAAGGTAGGTAGAGAGCTAGAGGGTTAGTGGAGATGGTGCAGGAGCACCTAGGCTGACCTCTATTTTGGTTTGCACAATTTTGGCTTGTACCTGATCTTGGCCAAATCAGGATTTCTTTATGTTTGTTTTGATCTTAGTAGATCTTGCATTAGTGTGTGTGATGAGTTAATCATCAGGATTAATGTCATCATAGTTATTATGTGATAAATGTAGTTACTTTTAGCTTTAGACAGCTTAGGTTTGTAAGTAGGATGTAAAATGTGTTTTAAACACATAGTTATTGTTTAAAGATTCTAATGGTTGGTTAAGGGAGTTGTTGATTTGAGCTTAAGGAGGTTGAGATCCTATGTTTAAGGTTAAAGACAGAGTGGGAAGTTTGCATGTTGAACTTGTTTGGTTGCATGCATTGGGAATCCCTTGAAATGAGGGAAATACTCGATCCACTATCCTTGAACCATGGAAATGGCATCAAAGTGGTAGTAAGGTGCCCGTAGATAGTTAGAAGATGATTGTAATAAAGATTTTGGTTGAAAATTAAAGACAGTTTAGTGTGCTCTGTATTTTGTGTGTTTTTCTGAAAACTTCGTGTGTTTTCAGAACAGTGATATTTATGTGTTAATGCATTGGTTTAGGAATTGAGACTGAGTTCCCTTAACATATCATAGTACCTTTTCCTTGTAGATAGTTCATTGAGTGAGAATACATGCATTGAAGATAAGTTTAGGACTGCAAATAATAGATAAATTCGGTATTTTCTGTATTAGTCGTGTCTTTTGAGAGACAGCGAACTAGAAGGCAATGTACTAGTTAATTTAATACTGTGTTTATGTTTATTAGGTAGTATAGAGCTGTTTTAATTTGTTTTTAAAGTTGCTTAGTGTACATTGACTGTTCCAAGTTTATAGTTTAGCATTGTAGAGTGTTTTTCTAAAAATTCCACTGTGTTTTGCAACAGCACTACCATAGGCGTTGAAAGCACAAATTTTAGCGCTGTGTTCAGATCATTAGAATAGATTTGTTTCATCTTTCATTGTTCATTCAGATTCCAAAGGGAAGAATTAGTGATTTGTGTTCTTAGCCTAGAATTTAGAGGGTTTCCATTGTAGGTTTGGGTAGGAGTTTTTAAAATGACTCCCCTATAAACTCTGACATCGGGTTTTTCCTGAGATTAGCAGGGTATGGAAGGGGAGCCATGTGTTTGTAAATATTTTGGAATAGGAGTGTTAAAGGTCCAAGCAAAAGATTGGAAATCCAAACCCTAGGCAAGCTTGGACTGCCCGGTTAGGGATTTGGAAGTAAAGCTTGAAGAGTTTATGTAGGGGTTGCAAGCACCGTACAGTTGGGGCAGTGGTCTGGAACCTTGTGGAGATTTAAAGGACTAAAAAGGGGTGTCAGGAAGTGCATTTAAGTTGGCAGGTTGTTCAGCAATTTTGAGAGAAAAAAAGTCAGAATACTAACTGGTAAGGGCTACAAGGAATAGCCCTCTCCAAAGGCAATCTTTTAAGATCGGTAAGAGTTATCATTGAAGAACCTTTGAAATGGCTTCAAGTGGTTATGAAATGCACCAAAATAGTGTTTCCAATTCCCCTGCAAGTAGCTCAAGCATGGTGTTGAGGTTAGCATCTAGACTCTTCTAGGTGTTGAAAGGAGAATAGCAATTATTAAAGTGTTGAGTCCTCTGAGGTTAAAGCACAAGGTGGTGACTCTTTGAACAGAGTTATAGCAAGGTTCAGATGGTGAACCAAATCAGGGCAGAGCCTAGAAGATTGTTAGGTTCATGGTGAAGGCAGGGCAATGTCTTCTTGTTGATTAGGTGCAAGCAAACCTTGGAGGTTGTCATACACCATATTGGTATCAGAGCTTTGAGTTGGATTCAAGGCTTGTGATTAATGAGCCAAACCACTAAGTTCGTTGGAGAGAATACACCAAAGGAAGAAGCCATGGTGACAAATGTAGAGCTAGCAAAGAAGGTAGAAGAGCAAGAAGAAGATAACCAGTTGCTCAGAGAAAGGATATCTCAGATGGAGAGACTCCTGGATGAAGTTCAACAAACAGCAGATACTATGAAGGACAAGATTAAGAAGGAAGAGCAGGAAGCCAAGGAAAAAGAAGTGGAATTGGAGGATGAAGCTCCAAAACCTGATCCTGTTCTTGCAGAGGAACCATTCTTGAAGGCATTGCAGGCCTTGAGTGGTAAAGCATTGGATGGTGTGCCACTTTTTAGTGGACAAATGGACCCTGATTCAATTGTAGACTGGATTGAGAGCATTGAGAATCCCTTTGAGTGTGATGGCATAACAGAAGCCCAAAAGGTGAAGGTGGCCAAGTCAAGGTTGAGAGGAGCAGCTCTCACATGGTGGAAGTTTGTACAATCAGAAAGAGAGAAAGAAGGCAAAGGTCCCATAGTTTCATGGAGAGGAATGGTGACTAAGATAAGGAAAACTTATCTTCCTGATGATTATGAAGTCCAGTTACATAGGAGAAGACACAATCTAAGGAAAAAAGACATGGATGTTCAAACATATATCGAGGAGTTTCAAAAATTGTGCCTTAGATAAAAAGTGGTTGAAGATGAGAGTATCAGATTAGCAAGGTACCTGAATGGGCTCAAGTGGTCTATCCAAGAAGATATGAGTTTGGTAAACTTCAAGACAGTCCACCAATGCTAGCAAATGGCTTTGAAAATAGAAGAGAAAGGCAAAAAGAAACAAGAGAAAAATCCAAAAAGTAGAGGTAAAGGGAAAGATAGCAGAGGAAAAAGAGGTGGATATGGTGGAAGAAGCTCAGAATCAAGAGCTCAAGGAGAAGTCAGATTTTCTAAACAGCAAGAAGGAAGTTCTAGTAGAGGTGGTAGAGGAAGAGGTTTCAGCTCTAGAGGAAGAAGTGGTGGACAAGGAAGAGGTAGTTACTTCACCAGCATGAAATGGTATCATTGCAACCAATTGGGACACCCAGCCTACAAATGTCCAGAGAAAGGTAGCACTTCTCATGGAGGAGATAAGAGAACCAATCTGATTCAAGATGAAACAGCTGCAGCAAATAAACAATCAGAAGTACCCTTAAACTCAGAGGAAGGTGAGAATCTTATGATGAGGACTTTAATCAAAGAACCAGTCAAAGAAGAGCCAAGCCAAAGAAGATCTTTGTTTAGGATAAAATGCAAGATGATGGGGAAGGTGTGTAAGGTCATCATAGACTCAGGTTCAACTGACAATATTGTGTTAGAGGAGGTAGTCAGCAAACTAAAATTGACAAGGATACCTCACAGTAATCCTTACAAGGTTACATGGCTCAATAAGGGTCAGCATGTCTTGGTGAATGAACAAGCATGGGTGGAGTTTTCAATTGGCAAGTATAAAGATAAGGTACTATGTGATGTATTACCTATGGATGCATGCCACTTGCTCCTAGGTAGTCCATGGCAATTTGACCGTCAAGTTGTGCATGATGGAGCTAAGAATTCATATACCTTCAAGAAGGACAATGTAACCTACAAGATTCAATCTTTGTTGGAAGATACTGAGGTGCAGATAGTAGGTTCTAAGCTGCTTATAACTGGTGAAAAAGAGTTCTTAAAGGCCTTGGAAGAAGGAGAAGGAGTTGGCTATGCAGTAATGATCAAGCCAAGAGAAGTAAGCAAAGAGAAGGCAGCTGAAAAGCAAGAATTACCCAAGGAGATTCAAGACTTGTTGCAAGCCTATGAAAGCATTGTAAGTAGTGGTCAACCAGCAACCTTACCTCCTAAAAGAGCCATAAGTCATAGGATAGACTTGATACCAGGAGCCACCCTTCCTAACAAAGCAGCCTACAAGATGACACCTCAGCAAAATGAGGAAATAGCTAGGCAGATTCAAGAACTACTTGACCAAGGTCTCATTAGGAAAAGCATTAGTCCTTGTGCAATACCCACTGTCTTAGCACCCAATAAAGGAGGAGAATGGAGGCTTTGTACTGATTCCAGAGCAATCAACAAGATAACCATCAGGTATAGGTTTCCCATCCCTAGAATTGAAGATCTCATGGATTGTCTAGGTGAAGCTAGGTACTATACCAAGATAGATTTAAAGAGTGGCTATCATCAAATTAGGATACATGAGGGTGATGAGTGGAAAACAACCTTCAAAACCAATGAGGGTCTTTATGAGTGGCTAGTAATGCCATTTGGATTATCTAATGCCCCCTCCACATTCATGAGACTCATGAATGAAATTCTCCAGGACTATATTGGCAAGTTTGTAGTAGTGTATCTTGATGATATACTAATCTATAGTAGAACAAGAGAAGAGCACCTCCAACACATTGAGCTGATTTTCAAGAAGTTGCAGGAGGAGAAACTGAAGATCAATCTGGAAAAGTGTGAATTCATTAAAACAGAGCTGGTGTACCTTGGTTTTGTGCTATCACATGGAAACTTGAAGATGGATAGCAGCAAGGTAGAAGCCATTCTTAATTGGCCTACTCCAAAGACAACAACAGAGGTAAGAAGCTTCCATGGTCTTGTTCAGTATTATAGGAAGTTCATAAGACATTTTAGTGCAATTTGTGCTCCTATGTTGGATACCATTAAAGGAGGAATGAAAACTAAGTTTGTATGGAATGAGCAAGCTAACAAGAGTTTTGAGTTGCTGAAGGAAAAGATAGCTACCCAACCTATTTTGGTGTTGTCAAGTTTTGAGAAACTATTTACCATTGAGTGTGATGCAAGTAATGTACCAATTGGAGCTGTTCTCAGCCAAGAGGGTAGACCGGTGGCTTTTCATTCTGAGAAGCTAAGTGAAGCCAAGAAGAAGTACTCTTCTTATGACCTTGAGATTTATGCATTGGTCCAAGCACTAAGGAAGTGGAGGCACTACTTGCTTCCCAAGGAATTCATTGTGTACTCAGATAATCAAGCACTCAATTTTCTGAATTCACAAGAGAAGTTGAGTCACAGGCACATGAAATGGGTGGAGTACTTGCAAGCTTACACCTTCAATATCAAACACAAGAAAGGAGCTCTCAATAAAGTTGTTGATGCATTGAGCAGGAGAGTTCTCACCATTCAAGAAATTCAGTTGAAGAGCATGGGAATAGATCACTTCAAAGATCTATATGCAGATGATGAAGACTTTGCAGAAATTTATAAGGTATGTCTTGAGTTTAAGAACCATTTCCATAGCAAGTATGCTTAATATACCTTGCAAAGTGATTTATTGTTTAAAGGGAATCAACTTTGTGTTCCTAGAGGTTCTATTAGGGAGAACTTAATACAAGAAAAGGATAATGGTGCATTAAGTGGTCATTTTGGGATCACTAAAACTCAAGAACTTGTCCAAAGGTTTTATTATTGGCCAAAGATGAACCTAGATGTCAGGAAATATGTAGAGGGTTGTGTAGTGTGTCAAAAAGCAAAAGGAACTTCTTCAAATGCAGGCTTATATCAGCCACTACCAATCCCTTCTAGGCCATGGGAATGCTTAAGCATGGACTTTGTAGTTGGTTTACCCAAGACAAGGAAAGGTATGGATAGTGTTTATGTTGTTGTTGATAGATTCAGCAAAATGGCACACTTTATACCCTGCAAAACAACCAATGATGCCAGTCAAATAGCCTCTCTTTTCTTCAAAGAAATAGTCAGAATTCATGGCTTACCAATCAGCATTGTATCAGACAGGGATACCAAGTTTATGAGTCATTTTTGGAAGACTCTTTGGCAAAGAATGGGCACCAATTTTTCCTTTGGATCTGCATACCATCCCCAAACTGATGGTCAGACCGAAGTTGTGAACAGGACACTTGGAAACCTTCTAAGATGCTTGACCAAGGAGTATGGTCAACAATGGGATCAAATTATTGGGCAGGCTAAATATGCCTATAATGATACTGTAAACCAGTCAACAGGGAAGAGTCCCTTTGAGATTGTCTATGGACTGCACCCTAGAGGTGTTTATGAGCTGAGAGAGTTGAAGGATGGAGTTAAGGGAAGTGGCTATGCAGATGATTTTGCTTATGCAATGCAGGAAATTCATGAGACAGTCAGAAAAACCTTGACAGAGAATACCATGAAACATAAAACCAAAGTGGATGAGCATAGGAAATAGGTTCAATTTAATGTTGGAGACTTAGTGATGGTCCATTTGAACAAGGCTAGATTGCAGAAAGGAGTTCCTCAAAAGCTGCAAATGAAGAGGATAGGTCCCTGTCCTATCTTGGAGAAGTATGGAAATAATGCATTCAAAGTACAATTGCCAGATGACAGTGGATTGTCCCCTATTTTTAATGTTGTAGACCTTGTACACTACAAAGGACCACCAGTAAACTTGGATTAGACCTTCCATGAAGTCAGTCAAGATGTTGAAGAACTTAAACTGCCCTCCACTGCAGTCAAGCAAGCTGATAAGGTATTGGATACTAGAGTTTACAAGAAAACCAAGACAAAGGAATATAAGGAACATCTGATCCAAAGACAAGGACAATCTAAAGTGGATGCAATCTAGATTAAGGAGGCAGAGTTCAAGAAGTTGGGCATTGATCCCAACTTTCTCAATCCAAGGATGGATCATTGGATTTTCTGTTTTTGGGGAGGATGGTGCAGGAGCACCTAGGCTGACCTCCATTTTGGTTTGCACAATTTTGGCTTGTACATGATCTTGGCCAAATCAGGATTTCTTTATGTTTTTTTTATCTTAGTAGATCTTGCATTAGTGTGTGTGATGAGTTAATCATCAGGATTAATGTCATCATAGTTGTTATGTGATAAATGTAGTTACTTTTAGCTTTAGACAGCTTAGGTTTATAAGTAGGATGTAAAATGTGTTTTAAACACATAGTTATTGTTTAAAGATGCTAATGGTCAGTTAAGGGAGTTGTTGATTTGAGATTAAGGAGGTTGAGATCCTATGTTTAAGGTTAAAGACAGAGTGGGAAGTTTGCATGCTGAACTTGTTTGGTTGCATGCATTGGGAATCCCTTGAAATGAGGGAAATACTCGATCCACTACCCTTGAACCATGGAAATGGCATCAAAGTGGTAGTAAGGTGCTCGTAGACAGTTAGAAGATGATTGTAATAAATATTTTGGTTGAAAATTAAAGACAGTTTAGTGTGCTCTGTATTTTGTGTGTTTTTCTGAAAACTTCATGTGTTTTCAGAACAGTGATATTTTATGTGTTAATGCGTTGGTTTAGGCATTGAGACTAAGTTCCCTTAACATATCATAGTACCTTTTCCTTGTAGATAGTTCATTGAGTGAGAATACATGCATTGAAGATAAGTTTAGGACTGCAAATAATAGATAAATTCGGTATTTTCTATATCAGTCGTGTCTTTTGAGAGACAGCGAACTAGAAGGCGATGTACCAGTTAATTTAATACTATTTTATGTTTATTAGGTAGTATAGAGCGGTTGTCATTTGTTTTTAAAGTTGCTTAGTGTACATTGACTATTCCAAGTTTATAGTTTAGAATTGTAGTGTTTTTCTGAAAATTCCACTGTGTTTTGCAAAAGCACTACCATAGGCATTGAAAGCACAGATTTTAGCACTATGTTCAAGTCATTAGAATAGATTTGTTTCATCTTTCATTGTTCATTTAGATTCCAAAGGGCAGAATTAGTGATTTGTGTTCTTAGGCTAGAATTTAGAGGGTTTCCATTGTAGGTTTGGGTAGGAGTTTTTAAAATGGCTCCCCTATAAACTCTGACATCGGGTTTTTCCTGAGATTAGTAGGGTATGGAAGGGGAGCCATGTGTTTGTAAATATATGGGAATAAGAGTGTTAAAGGTCCAAGCAAAATATTGGAAATCCAAACCCTAGGCGAGCTTGGACTGCCCGGTTAGAGATTTGGAAGTAAAGCTTGAAGAGTTTATGCAGGGGTTGCAAGCACCATACGGTTGGGGCAGTGGTCTGGCACCTTGTGGAGATTTAAAGGACTAAAAAGGGGTGTCAGGAAGTGCATTTAAGTTGGCAGGTTGTTCAGCAATTTTGAGAGAAAAAAAAGTCAGAATACTGACTGGTAAGGGCTACAAGGAATAGCCCTCTCCAAAGGAAATCTTTTAAGATCGATAAGAGTTGTCATTGAAGAACCTTTGAAATGGCTTCAAGTGGTTATGAAATGCACCAAAATAGTGTTTCCAATTCCCCTGCAAGTATCTCAAGCATGGTGTTGAAGTTAGCATCTAGACTCTTCTAGGTGTTGAAAGGAGAATAGCAATTATTAAAGAGTGTTGAGTCCTCTAAGGTTAAAGCACAAGGTGGTGACTCTTTGAACAGAGTTATAGCAAGGTTCAGATGGTGAACCAAATTAGGGCAGAGCCTAGAAGATTTTTAGGTTCATGGTGAAGGCAGGGCAATGTCGTCTTTTTGATTAGGTGCAAGCAAACCTTGGAGGTTGTCATACACTAGGAGATAGAGAGAGGGAGGGAGGGATCTAGAGAGAGGGAAAGAGGGAGGGAGAGAGGTTTAGGTAGAGAGAGGTAAGCTCAAGGAATAAAGAGAGAGGTAGGTAAAGCTAGATATAGAGGTAGGGTGAGAGAGGTAAAAAAAGAGATCTAGTGGGTCTTTTCATGGAATTTTCTTGAAAAAAATTCTTGTCATTTTTTTGGTGGATGCAATCCTCCTCTCAAAATGTATAGAAATCAAATGTTACACACAACCTCACGAGACCAATCTTTTATAGAAAATAATTAGTAAAAATTTCATAAGTTATCCTTCATAGTACACACTTCACATTTTAGAAAAAAAATTGGTGTAGTAAATATGGAATTTCACTTTCTTCATCTCATTGGAACAAATAAAATGCTCACATTATTTGCAATGTTGGAAAACACACTATCCCCTGTAATTTATTTCCTTACAAAAAGTTTTGTTTTGTACACACCAAGAATGTAATGAAGTCCAACTTCAAACTTTAGAACAACTCTTTGATATAGTAAAAATGACATTTCACTTTCTTAATCTTATTGGAACAATAAAATGCTCACATTATTTGTAGTGTTGGAAAACACACTATCCTCTGTCTATTATTTCCTTATGAAAGATTTTTGTTTCATACGCTTGAAGAATGTAGTGAATTCCACCTTCAAATTTTAGAACAACTCTTTGGTACATCAAAAATGTCATTTCAATTTCTTCATTTGATTGGAACAAATAAAATGCTCACATTATTTACAGTGTTTGAAAAAATATTATCCCATGCCAGTTATTTCCTTCTGCAACTTCAAAGCTATAGGGTGGGGAGGATGGGGAGAAGTTGCAGTCGATGGATACATAAAACTATCCAAATTCACTTGAGGGTGAGTAACCAACTGGGTTGTTTCATATATAGTGTTTCACAAGAGAATTTGGGTGGCAAGCTTCTTAACACTCAGTGTTTGCAAACATGTGAGTTCCAAAAATACTATGAATGTAATGGAAACCTTATCAATCAGATCTTAAGAAAATAAAAACTATTTTTGGTTGATTCAATTATGTTTATCTTACACTCTAGGATTCTCCTTCATTATATTTCTAAAGTGTTGAATATTTTATATAAGTATAAAACATGTTATCCTTATTTTTTCACAACTTCTTTTAACTTATATCATTACATGCACTTAACTTTTGAATGATGAGTCTTTAATCATATCCAAAATGTATTGAGCCTTGTTATAGTGATTAATTATATTACTTGTGCTTTGTTGTATGAAATTTGGTGACATTTTAATTCCTTTACTTGTCAATATAATTTTAAGCTTATTGTGTCTTTTCAAAAGTATAAAATGTGTGTATATAAAACATGATTGTACCATAAGAAGTCTTAGTTATACTATAAATTATCCTTGGATATAATATTAGTTCTTGAAATACATTCAAATGAATGTTCTACTCATAATCTATGGGTTAAATATGTTCTCTTCTGGCGTTCATGGTGGATCATTTTATTCCAAGAGTGTTGCCTATTTTATCAGGTTATAAATTTATTACATACCAAGGGAAACATGATATCTTAATAATAAAGGAATCTAACTTGGACATAAGCAAAAAACATAAATATCATATGAAACAACTTAGTGTAGTTATTTATCCATCTACAAAAACTAAAAAATTATATGTAATAGATAAGTAATCATTAGAAAAAACTAAAAATTATATTTGTTATGGTAACCAGAGTGTTTTATGTATTTACTATCCATAAAAGTTCCAAATAACACTATAAATATAACACATGGAAATGAGTGTGATGCAATTACTAATGACATCAAAATACTATTAAAATTGGATATAATCATATATACAATGTTTGAAAACTTTGAAAACATTTGTGTAAAAATTTCATAAATGTTGGCTATAATAACTAAATAGTTTGTAAACATTGTCAACTAGGTCAACCATTTATGAACAGGTAACATGTGTGCATTGTCACTATCAGGAAGAATTATCTACACTCTGATTGTCAAGATAGACTTCATGGCATACAACATAGGTATCCCATAATTTGTGTGTAACAACCTCAATGACAGTATCACACAATGCACCTCGAACCTGACAATACAGTTGAATTTGAAGATAATAAGCAACCATTCCTCAACAAGACCCTTGTGATAACTAATTTGAGATTACCCCTCAAAAAATCTCATGAATTTCATGTTCAACTCATTTTATTCTCGATGATTACTATTAGTTTAATGGATACCTTCCAAATGCATCGAACTAGGAAAAGGTCTCGAATCTTTTGGTAAAGATAAATTGGCTAGTCACAGAAATTTATAATCTCTATTTGTATATTGGTGATATTTAACTTTCAAGCTCATTATCACCCATACATCATAGATCCAGTTAAAGTAATGAGCATAACCATGAAATTGGATGTGACCACTCTTTGGCCCATTTGTGTCAATTCTCCTTAACATCTTTTCCCTCAACCTGTAGGGAGACTCAATTCCTCTATCCAAGTGAGGAAATTACATGAAAGATATCGGTGGTAGTTAGTAAACCAACTAGAGACCCATGTATGTGCATTACATGACATCTTGTATACCTGCATCAAATAAATTATTAGCTTTCATATCTTGACCATATAAAACAAAATTAGAACAAGAGGAATTAAATAACAAAGAACTCGTTGTGTTTTCCACCATACCAATATGTTGTGCATTTTTTTTATTAATCATATGAAGAAAAAAATACAATTTTTTCTCAAACAAATAGATTTGGTACATGTTCAAAGTACATGTACTGACTTAAGAGATTCTACCTATTCTTGAGAAGTTGAGCTTTGACCAAGAAGAATTAAATATCACAGAACCAACTATGTTTTCTACCCTACCAATATGTTGTTCATTTTTTTTGTTAATCATACGAAGAAATCAAAATGCATTTTTTGCTCCAAAAAAAGATGTGCATGTCCAAGGTACATATATTCACTTAAGAGATTCTACCTGTTCTTAAGAGGTTGACCTTTCACCAAGTAGAATCAAATAACATAGAACCCAGTGTGTTTTCCACCCCACCAATATGTTGTTGTTGGATATTTCTGATATGTGGTTGTCATTGATTTCAACACTATTTCCATTAATGTCTTTAAGGTTGTATATGTCGAGGGTATTGAAAAAATTATAATAAAATAAGTTGCAGGTTGTCAGTGATGCAGTGAAGTTCAGTATGGTAGCTAGCTCAGTATATTGATAATAAGAGGTTGTGGATTAAAGGGTTTGTTGAAAATTATATCTAGTTTATCCACATGAAGTTTCAGAGGTTCACATGAAGATTTGATTGAGTTATGAGTATCTATGTTTTGACAGTTGTTTTGTTGCTTTAGTTGGTGTTCCTAAAATAAGATGATGTGATTCTAGTAATTTGAGTTGTTGTGGATGCTTCTGTAGTGATTCATGATGCTTGTGGATGTTTCTAGATCATTCTCTATCTATTTTGTTGGTCTGCATTGATCGTTGTGCTCACGATTGGTGATCTTCTTCTGTGAGTTCATGATTTTCATGACCATGGTCGGTGGGGTGATTATAGTGTGTTGCAAATCTTCTAGGCGTAATTGTTTAACATGTTTCATGTTCAAGTCATGTTGTTTTGGGTCCTTACTATGTTTTGGCCAACATTTTTTGGTCTGCATTGATAATTTTTTATGGATTGGGCCGACATGTAGTTGATGTTATCCTTAGTTGCGGATATATATGATCGATTGTTTATACCATTTGATGGTATGGTGTATGATTTATGTTGTGTTGTGTGTAGAAAATGTTCTAATATTTTGAAGGCAGAAGTAAAGTGTGAAGAAGAGTGAGAATATGAAAGTGTTTATGTTCTTAAAAACTATAATCAGGCATTAGAAGATGTTATTTTCTTAGTTCAAAATCTTTCGAATGTAATCCAAATGTGACTGTAAGACAGTGAGCCTTCTTTTGGGTAGCAAGCCTTCTGTATTTGAGTAGTGTGCTCTAGCAAGTGTCCCTGAATGCATGTGAATTCCCCATTTGTAGTACTTTTAACAAGGTATAATCCTGTGGAGTAACCTCCACCATGGTTTTTCCCTAATAGGGTTTCCACGTAAAAAAATATTGGTGTTATGTGTGTTTTTGATGTGGTGATGGTTTATGCTTTCATGTTTATTTATTAGATATGAGAATAAGTTTAATATGCATAATTTATGTGACAACTAATTCACCCCACCCCTCTTAGTTTTTTTCCCTTGTATTTCCAACAATTGGTATCAGAGCAAGTTCCTTCAGAGAAGCTTGACCACTTGAGGTGATCCAGGATGGCGACATATAAGAAGGATAGTCTGAGATTTGATGGAACTAATTATTCTTTGTGGAAGACTCGAATGGAGTGTCATATGAGATGCATTGGTGAACCTTAATGGACAATTACAAAGAATAAGTATATCATCCCACAAAATGGTCCTTCTACTACAAGTGAGATTAAAGAAGCCGAGTACAATATCAGGGCTAAGGAAGCATTGTTGAGTGCTCTAACTGATTCCAAGATGAAAAATGTCATGGAGCTGAAGACTGCTAATGAGATATGGAAAAAGTTGGAAACTTTGTATGAAGATGATACTCATGTGAAGATTGCTAAGTTGTAAAGCCTGAAAGGGAAATATGAAATGTTGAAAATGGGTGAAGATTAGAACATCACTTCTTTTGTGTAGAGAGTGAATTAAATTGTGTGTACTATCAGATGTGTTGGTGGAACATTGGAAGAATCAAAGATTGTTGCTAAAGTGCTCAAATCCTTGCATGTTGCATACAAACACAAAGTTTTTGCTATTGAGGAGATCCAGACTGTGACAAATGTAACCAGAGACATGTTGATTGGTAAGCTTGTTCTTTTGAGTTAAGTGAGTTTGGTGAATCTCTTCCTAAGACAAAATCTGCATTCAAAGCTACTATCTCCAAAAAAGATAAGAAGATATATGATCCAAGAGAAATTTCTTCTAGAAAAATGTCCAAGTATGAGCAGGAAATGAGAGAGATTGAAGAAGAAGAGAGAAAACTAGATGAGCTTGAATCACTTATTGTCAAGAGGGTAGCCAGAGGAGAAGGTAATTATAAAAGGAAATTTCCTCTTAAATTTTTTTCTTGTAATAAGATAGGTCATTTTTCCTCAAGGTGTCTGGAAAGAGTTCCTAAGCCAAGACCTAACAAGCCTAGATTCCAAAGAAAGTGTTATTATGCTACTGATGAAGGTGTGACAGATGATGAATCTGATAAAGAGAATTTAAGTGAGGATGAATGGGTATTTATTGCTATCAAGGAAAATGATCCAATACCTACTGTATCTACTAATTGCATAAATGTGGAGAAAGCTCTAGCTGCCAAAGTTGAAGAAAAAGATGAATGGGTGATTGAAAGTGGATGCTCTCATCACATGATAGGTGATAAAATAAAATTTGTCAGCTTGGAAAATTATAATGGTGGTGTTGTAAGATTTGGTGATGACAAAGTTGGTGTAATATGTGGCAAAGGATCCATTTATCTTGATGGTAACCATAATACTGATGATGTTCTATATGTGGAAGGTTTGAAGCATACTCTCTTAAGTGTTGGAAAAATGGTTGACAAGGGATACAATCTTTAATTCAAGGATGGAAAGTGTAGAATATTAGGGAGTTTCAAAAATGTGATTACATATGGTACAAAAACAAAAGTTAGGGAAGCAAACTAGAATTTCATTCCAGAGCAAACAACATTGTTCAAATGAAGTGTTGGAGCTTGTGCATACTAACTTGTGTAGTCCTTCTAGAGTCAGAAGTTTACAAGGAGACATGTATTTCATGTTACTTATTGATGATTATTCTAGATTGATGTGGGTTACTTTCTTAAGGAAAAAATTTGAAGCTCTAGAGAAATTCAAGATTTTTAAGGCTATGGTTGAGACAAAGACAGGTCTGAAGATTAAATTTATGAGATCAAATAGAGGTGGTGAATTCACTTCCGGTGAGTTTAATTCTTTTTGTGAAGAGCATGAGATAAAGAGACAATTATTTGCCCTGCAGACCCCTCAGCAAAATGGAGTTGTGGAAAGAAAGAACAAGACAATTCAAGAAGTTTCTAGGACCATGATGTTAGAAGGAAATCTTCTGCATATCTACTAAAGAGAAGTTGTGAATACATCCATTTACACTCTCAACTAGGTACATGTCAAAGGTGATACCGATAAGACTCCTTATGAGCTATGGTTTGGTCATAAGCCTACTGTTAGATACTTCAAAATATTTGGGAGTAAATGATATATCAAAAGAGATGAAGATCTAGGAAAGTTTGATGCTAGAAGTGATGAAGGAATACTTTTTGGTTATTCTACTAAAATTAAAGCCTACCAATGCTAAAATAAGATATTGAGGAAAGTAATTGAAAGTGATAATTTCAAGGTTGATGAAGACAAAGTTAGACCATCCAGAACCTGCGGATATGATTCAAACAATCAGAATGACAATTCAGATAAAGGAAAGAAAGTTCAAACTCTAAATCAAGTTCTTATCATTCTGGTGAATGTAGAAAATCAAGAGGAAGAAACTAGTGAAAGTGCAAAAGTGAGATCACAAGAGCTTGAAGTTCAAGAATACCCTAAGACTCCAAGGGATGTAAGACTAAATCATTCAGAAGATCAGATTATAGGTGATAAGAACAAAGGTGTTTAAACTAGGAGAAGAATTGCAGAAGAATACTATTTGATCTCAAAGACTGGGCCTAATAGTGTCAATGAAGCATGCAAAGATGAACATTGGGTGGAAGAAATGAAAGAACTACTGCAAATTGAGAGAATGATACAAAAATTCTTGTTCGTAGACCTAAGGACAAAAATGTAATTGGAACTAAATGGGTCTTTTGGAACAAACTGAATGAGCAAGGTGAAGTTGTTAGAAACAAAGCAAGACTTGTGCGTAAAGGATATTCTTAGATGGAAGGAATTGAATTTGAAGAAACTTTTGCTCCTGTTGCTAGGACTAAAGCTGTGAGACTATTTCTTGCTTATGTTGCTTACAAAAACTTCAAGGTTTATCAGATGGATGTCAAGTCAACATTTCTAAATGGTGAACTGGAAGAAGTGTGTATTGAGCAACCTGATGGATTTCAATTGAATGATTAGGGATATATGGTTTTCCAGTTGAAGAAAGCATTGTATGGACTTAAGCAAGCCCTAAGAGTGTGGTATGCCAAATTAGAAAAGTATTTGTTGAAGCTTGGATTTAATAAAGGTACTGCTGATAGTAATTTTTATTTCAAGATTGATCATGATAAATATTTGATTTTTGAAGTCTTTGTTGATGATATCATTTTTGGAGGAGATGATTGTTTGTGCATGAAGTTTACTTGTGATATGTAGAGTGAGTTTGAGATTTCTATGATTGGAGAAATAAAATTCTTTTTGGGATTGCAAATTACTCATCTAGATAGAGGGATCTTTATATCTCAATCCAAGTATGTGAAATAATTGCTAAAGAAGTTTTGTATGGAAGATTCAAATCCAATTGGTGCATCCATGATTGGTGGATTACTTTATTTGACTCAAACTAGACCTAATATCATGAATTTCATATGCATTACTACAAGATTTCAAGCTGATCCTAAGGAATCTCATGTGATAGATGTGAAGAGGATTTTTAGGTACTTGAAGGGGATAGTTGATTTTGGCCTATGGTATCCTAAAGAAGATTACCTTAATTTGAGTGCTTTTACCGATGCTAATTGGGCAGGAGATGTGAATGATAGAAAGAGTACTAGTGGTGGTGCATTTTTCTTGGGAAAGAAGTTGATTTCATGGTTATGTAAGAAGCATAATGCCATTTATTTATCTACTACAAAGGTAGAATACATTGCTACTACTAACAGTTGTACTCAAGTATTGTGGATGAAGCAGATGTTGAAAGATATCAGAGTTTTGTATGATGAACCTATTTCTATATTCTATGATAATTCAAGTGAAATTAACATTTCTAAGAATTTGGTGTTGCATTCAAAAACCAAGCATATATCTATCAAGTTTCACTTTTTGAGAGAGAAGATGAGTGAAAAGGAAGTAAGATTGGAGTATGTGCCCAATAAGGAACATATTGCAGATATCTTTACCAAGCCCTTTCCTAAGGATACTTTTGAGTATCTCAGAGGGAAGCTAGGGGTGATTACCCCTCCTAATCAGAATTAAGATGCATTGAATTGCATCATTCTGTGCATTTCATAGTCATATCTTGTGATCTGGATTGATGTTGTGGTGGTTGCTACTCAGGGAGAGTAGTCAGATGTTCAGAAATGTGGTTTAGAGATTATTTGGAGAAAGATAATGTGTACCTTTTTCATTGATGTGAAAGGGGGAGAAGAGTCATGTGAAAAATTGTTAAAGAGTTAAGGAGAAAATAGTCAAAATCTAAGGGGAAGAAAGTGCTAAGAGAAAGTATCATTGATGGTTTTTTCACATCATGTGTTGCCATCAATGCCAAAGGGGGAGATTGTTGGATATTTTTTATATGTAGTTTTCATTGATGTCAACACTATTTCCATTAATGTCTTTAAGCCTGTATATGTCAAGGATATTGAGAAAATTGTAATAAACTAAGTTGCAGGTTGTCAGTGATGCATTGAAGTTCAGTATGGTGGCTAGCTTAGTATATTGATAATAAGAGGTTGTGAATTAAAGGGTTTGTTGAAAAGTATATCTAGCTTATCCACATGAAGTTTCAGAGGTTTGCATGAAGATTTGATTGAGTTATGAGTATCTGTGTTCAGACAGTTGTTTTGTTGCTTTAGTTGGTGTTCCTAAAAAAAGATGATGTGATTCTAGTAATTTGAGTGGTTGTGGATGATTTTGTAGTGATTCATGATGCTTGTGGATGTTTCTAGATCATTCTCTAGATATGTTGTTGGTCCACATTGATCATTGTGCTCCCGATTGGTGATTTTCTTCTGTGAGTTCATGTTTTTCATTATCATGGCTGACAGGGTGATTGTAGCATGTTGTGGATCATCAAGGCGTAATTGTTTAAGGTTTTTCATGTTCGAGACATGTTTTTTTGGGTATTTACTATGTTTTGGCTGATGTTGTTTGGTCCACATTGATAATTTTTTATGGATTGGGCTGACAGTTTGTATACATTTCATATTATGTTGGGCCAACATGTAGTTGATGTTATCCTTGGTTATTGATATATATGATCGATTGTTTATACCATTTGATGGTATGGTGTGCAATGTATGTTGTGTGTTGTGTGAGGACAATGTTCTAATCTTTCAAAGGAAGAAGTAAAGTGTGAAGAAGAGTGAGCAGATGAAAGTGTTTATGTGCTTAACCAGAACTTAATCAGGCATTAGAAGATTTACTTTCTCAGTTCAAAATCTTTCAAATGTAATTCGAATGTGACTATAAGACAATGAGTCTTCTTTTGGGCAGTAAACCTTTTGTATTTTAGCAGTGTGCTCTAGGCAGTGTGCCTGAATGCATGTGCATTCCTCATTTGTAATAATTTTAATAAGGTATAATCTTGAGGACTAACCTCCACCATGGTTTTTCCCCTAACAGGGTTTCCATGTAAAAAATCTTGGTGTTATGTGTGTTTTTGATGTGGTGATGGTTTATGCTTTCATGTTTATTTATCAAATCTAAGAATAAGTTTAATATGTATAATTTTTGTGACAACTGATTCACCCCCCTCTTAGTTGTCTGCCCTTGTGTTGGCAACAATTGTGTATCTTTTTGTTAATCATACAAGGAAATTTAAACAAAAAAATTTCTCAAACAAATAGATTTGGTGCATGTCCAAGGTACATGTATTCACTTAAGAGATTCTACATTTTCTTAAGAACTTGAGGAAGGCTTGTGTGTAGTATGTGCAATGGTAAAATGACAATGTACAATTGGAGCAAGATGTACTAGAATTCCTAAAATGAAAAAGGAATATAATATGAAAACACTTGAAAAGAAGAAGACCAATGTGGAGGGAGATAGGGAGATGTAGGTACAGAGAGGTAAGGTGAACAAAATAGAAAAAGGTAGGTAGAGAGAGGGATCTAGGTAGGGTGGTAGAGGTAGAGAGGTAGTGAGAGAGAGAGATAGGAGGGGAGGGAGAGGTAGAGAGAGAGGGTTAGGTAGAGTGATGGATATGTGGGGTGGGAGGGAGGGAGGGAGGGGGAGAGAGGGAAGGAGAGAGTGAGAGATATAGGGAAGGATAGGTGGAAAGATAGAGAGGGGGAAAGAGGGAAGCAAGGAGGGAGACCAAGGTTAGGAGGGATGGTGAGAGAGGAGAGAAAGAGAGGTAGGTAGAGAGAGGTGATGTTGAAGGAATAGGGGGAGAGGTAGGTAGAGAGAGTGAGGGGAGATAAGTGTTAACGTGTAGGATTGCACCCAAATGCAAATTTGACAAGCTCAACAATCCCGTGTGACATGGAAACACCTTTGAGCCTGTGGGTTGCTCATACTAAAAGTGAATCTCTAGATTATGGACCGGTTCCCCTTTTGATCTCCTAGAAAATATTGAATTTTATGGGAAAAGGGAAGAAGCATAACTTGTTTGAAATGGAAAATTAAATCTAGGAGGTGATGCACTGATAATGTAACTAACATGTAGAAATGGCTCTCAAATATCCTTTAACAAATCTATTCACACAACTTAGCTTGGGAAATTTAATCACATAAGTAATTCATAAAATGGCTTGCAAGATCTATGTCCTTTGAAGGAAAACAATGTTTTTACAACTCATAGTGAAAGATAAAACAAAGGCACAATTTATAACCTTTGATGGTTAACTTCTTTTTTGTATATGCAATGATGAACGAGATAGAAATTTAAAGGTTTTTATCAAAAACACATTAAATTTGCATCAAATCATTCAAAATATGACAAAACACCTGAAATTGAGAAGGTAACACTTGACTATATTGAAGGATGGAAGGAATCTCTGACAAAAAAATAAATTAAATAACCAGCTACTATATCATAATTGTAAAAATAAGTTTGAGCTACAAAAATTTCAGCCTCTCCGAATCTATAAGAGAAGGCAAGAAAGAAAGAACTCAGAAAAAATAAAGTCTTTTATCCTATATACGAAAAGAGACTCAAAGTACCAAGAGGTGGTACTTGCACTTAACTAAATCTGAAAATATCTCCAAGAAACTCTCCCATGAGCAAAAGAGAAAAACCCTAAAAAGAGGAGTCCAAACTAATGTAAATTGAGAAAAAGTAGCTCCAAACTCTACCTCATGATCAATTTGACCAAAGAGGACTCAAAAACCACTCTAGTTTGACCTTAAGTCAAAAATAAAACTCCCAATAATCTCAAGTGCATGAATCACTCCAATCTTCAACCTTTGTTCAGCTCAACTTCACTCTCCTTGTTCTTTTGTATGATTCGAGGACATGACTAAAGTGTTATGAACTGGTGTTAATGAAATACTCAAGGTGAGGTCTCTATAATTTCACTTCAGTATAATTCATCCATTTTTCATTAAGGCATCTATATGACTAATATTTAGGTGATTTATAGAACATCACTTTAAATACTTGTTTACAATAGTTTACTCCTACCCTTAAATCATGCAAAAAGATGAAGGGCTCTAAGGTTGTGATAAACAAAGGTTGAAGGTGCATGATCTAAGGATTTTAACTAGGCAAGATAAGCCTAAGCATTAGCCACTTAATACATCTTTTAAATAAAAATGAAAAGAAAGAAACCCACAATTGGGTCGGCCTTAATAGGGCATAAAGAAACCTAGAACAAAATGCCTGCGACCCTTATTTACTTCATTCATTTTACATTTCTTGGTTACTTGCAAAATCCTCTCCACTATTTTGCAACCACCACTGATAGGGTTTTCTCGGGCATTCATGGAGAATCTGGAGTTAACTCGAGCCTATCTCCTATAGATTTTGTGTCGAGGCCGAGAGGTAAGGCTCTAATTT